>SKCR01028227.1:0-48101 GCA_019454045.1 Zanthoxylum bungeanum
CGATTTCCCCATTACATTTAATCTCAGAGGCAAAATAAACTTCAAATGTGGCAACCATCTGAGCTATACCCTCTAGCCCTGGACACAACGTTTTAGCCTTCAATGCATAATTCTTCGCGCCTGCAAAGTCTTTCTCCGCAAATCGTACCTCTGCGGTTTCTTTCGCTCGAAGGGCCTCCTCTATGTTAGCTTCCATCTAGAAATTCAAACTACTTAAAAACCAAAATTTTCAAACAAAAGCTATGACCAACCATGCATTCCGAACCTCATAACAAATCCAATTATCATATATAACTCCATCGCCTCATCTGCAAACATTGAGAGTGATACTGTTACACTCAAGTATTTCTTATTATCAAGCTTCAACATTTTCTTCAAAAAAAAAAATTAATTTGACCGAGTCAAAGTACTTTCAACAAGTAGTCCTAACATTGCTGAAAATAATTCACAGGTTTTTAACTCTGAAATCTGTTAGATTGAAAGCTTAGTATATCAATCAATAAGCTAATGAAAGATAAAATGAATTCATCAACTGAAGTCACCATAATAAAATCATTAGCTTCAGTTGACTTGTTCCTTATCTAAAACTCAAAATAAATGTTAAGCTTCCAAATTCCATTTTCCTCTAATTTCTCAGCTACCAAACACTCACCAGTGTCAAAAAAAAAAAAAAAACAATTTCTTAAGTAACACCGATTATCACACATTTTTGCTGAAAATTCTCACAATAAGCTCAAATCTTACTAAGCTCAATCGTAAAATAAATGCAAATTGATCCAAGTTTTAAAATACACAACCCCAAAATCCAATAAAAATAAAACTTAACTTTCCACTACAAATTAAAAATTAAATACTTGCACTAACATTAAAAAGAAAATTACTTACTGAGATTTGAGCTGAAATGGAAGTGAACCTAGACCCAGATCGCCACGTGTCCCTTTGAACTCGAGCAAATCAAGATTAAAGGGCAAATTGTGAAACTCAGTGAAGTACAAATTCACAAAACACTATGAACTTATTTTTTTAATATGAATTTACAGCAAAGTGGAGTGTCAAAATGGTAAATTTTTGAAAACTTTAGAGCCTTTTCTGAAGAAAATAGTTGGATTTTGAGAATACGGTGCCTCGGCGGCGATGAATTGGAGATTCAGTCGGTCGGCGATTAGAAAAAGGAGAGGAAAAAAATCAAAATTAAAATTAAAATTAAAATTAAAAATGATAATTTTTCAGGGGATAGTAAACGGAGTTAATAGTATTTAAGGTGGAGGTTGCTATTTTACGCCGGAGTGCGTATTGTGCATAATCAAATATAAATTTTTTTTTTTAAAAGATAAAAAAAATGAAGAAAAATTATTAATTATTACAACTACTTGTTTTATTTAGGGCTGTGTTTGCCTGTTTGGTGGTGATTATATGTGGAAATGGGTAAAGGAAAATGGCATTTTTTTAGTTATTAATTTATTATTATTTGCTCTTTTTTTTTAATATTTAGTAAGAAATATTTTTTTTCCCCAAATTGATAAAGTTTTACTTTTTTATTTACTTTAGTTTTGTGGTTCGTAGAGGAGAAGCAAAGTAAGATTCTCAAAATGGAAAATTTATTAATTTTTATATAA
The DNA here is from genome assembly GCA_019454045.1 of Zanthoxylum bungeanum. Classification (NCBI taxonomy): domain Eukaryota; kingdom Viridiplantae; phylum Streptophyta; class Magnoliopsida; order Sapindales; family Rutaceae; genus Zanthoxylum; species Zanthoxylum bungeanum. Next base: position 1,617 of record SKCR01028227.1, read on the forward strand.
TTTTGAAATTTATAGAAACCCATCTATACATGGATGATGAAAAATACCTATTATTCATATTTTTTAAAAATAACATTGATAATATTTTTAAATTAATACTATAAAGAGAAACTGATTTTTGAGAAATACCAAACTCATAGCCTTTGCATTTTTCTCATTTTTCAAATTTTAAACTTTCTCTAACAAAATTTTCAATTGTAGCTTAAAAATCAACTTAGAATTCTAATATTCCATCTAAAGACATCATTATATTCAACTTCATTATGAATATTCATGTTAATGGGCTGATGTATCCAATGGACCATTATAGGCTATAGGCATCAACTTTATACAACCAACATCAACAATTTATTTTTATTATTTCAACTATTTAATAAATAAATTGACTTATCTTTTTATAATTTAATCATACAATTATGGGAAATACAATAAGAACAATTGAGAAGAAAATGAGTCTTAACAATATAGCATTAGAATATAATAATAACTTAATGCTAACAAAAAAAATATTTAAAAAAAAATCATAAAAAAAGGAAAGAAGAGAGCTCATCTAAAGCATATGAGTGCCTTAAGATGTAGATATGTTAATAAAATCAATTGACTAAACAAGTTTGTGTATGACCAAAAATTATTGTCATGGTTGGAAATTTGCTATTATTTGATTTTGGACCACCCAATTGATAAACTTGAGGCCAATGTCCCTGTTTTGACATCAAAACAAAAACATTCAAGAGATTTTATTGCATGTTTCCAAATCATAAGTAATAGGAAAATTTGACCTAACTTTCTTGTGTTCATTAATTTTTTTCCCCACCCTCAAACAATTTTCATTTTTATTATTTTTTAAAATCAGTTTTATGATGTTCTCTCTCTCTCTCTCTAATTTAATGGTGAATTTCTTTTACAATATAAATTAGATGATAAGGGTCCAACTGATTTTATATGAGAAATTAATAGACATAATTTTAATGTACCTATGAATTTTGGGGGTCCAAATAATGCATGGCTTTCACTCATCTACTTACCAAAATAGCAAGTGCTTGAATTCCAGCGCATATATACTTACGTCCTCAATAATTATTTGTTGGGAAAATTATAATGGGGGACCTAATTTTGAGGTGTGTATGATATTTCCTTATAATAATATTTGTTCCCATTATATGTTATAAGGATTATAGACAAATTTATTATAGGATATAACAAAATATAGAGATACAACACAATATTTTATTGAATCTCTAATTAAAAAACTTTAATATGAAAATTGTTATTAATAATGATCAACATTCGTGTGATATATATAGGCAATCAAGATTTACCTCCAAAAGACATATTTTTTTTGTCATGTTTTTATGTAACATCATCACATTATCGAGCCAATAACAAGTCATTGTCGCGATAATATGTATGAGCTTCTCATTTGTTGCGACAATGAGTCACTCATTGGTGCGACAATATAAATTAGAAAGCCTTTTTGTATAAGCTTCTTATTGTAGCGCCAATGAGTAACCATTGTTGGCACTAATGATTTAAAACACAACTCGGTCCATTGATCCGTGTAGGCACTGCATTTTTGCACATAAGTCCATATGATGAGTCTCATTTAGAGGCACCACCTTTTATGTCACGGAAGCTGCGGGAAACGGACGTCGGAAGGGGAAATTCAGAATAAGTATGTCATCAAGTTCATTTCACAAGTCCACTGTTTTCGTTCGTGCTGCGTTCGTTACCACGTTCGAACGTCAAACAGATTGCGGGCGTTCGTGTAGCGTTCGAAGAGGCGTTCGAACGGTATCGGTATTTCTGGTTTTGCTGCTAGCCTCACACCCAAGCCCAATTAGCCCACCAAAGACCATTAAAATATTAATTAAATCATATACCAAATTAAATGAAATATTAATTAAATCATATACCAAATTAAAATAAATATCAAATAAAATCATGCCTAATTAAAATCAATCAACCAATTATATTCCCAATCAAATATCTTATTCCTAACTTAACAAATATTATGCCTAAACAACACAAATTAAATATATTAACTTCCTAATTAGCCAAATTTTGTCCCCCCTCAAATCTTAGGATTTCCTTGTTTGACACCAAATCATATCTCACATTTAATGCCAAATCCTTTCATTGTCAATCAAGATTTAACCCTAGCCCTTTGCCTATAAAAAAGAACCCAATTCCAACCCTTGAATCCTCTTAGCTCATTCACACAAGAAAAGACCATAATTCATTCACACAAGAAACACCCAAGCTCATTGACACAACCAAACTCACATACACAACCCTCACAAATCAAACACACAGCCGAGACACATAAACACCAGCCACCGAAATCACACTCAAAACAACCCCCTAATCACCAACAAAACACCAAAAACAGTAACCCCATACAGCCATTAACACCATCTAAACAGCAGCCCTTAACACCATCTAAACAGCAGCCCTTTAACAGCAAAAATAGTGCCAAAACCGAGACCAAAACAGTGACCAGAAAACGTCACCGAAAGAGCAACGAGAAACAGCAGCGAATCGGAGTCAAAACAGTAGCTTGAGCAGTGGAACAGCGAGGGAAGGCGTGAACCTGTGAACCAGAGGAATTGCGGAGCATCCCCCATTTTCCGACGACCGTGCACCGTACTTCCGAGAGTCGACATAAAAGGTTAGACCTGAGGGCATCTTTTTTTATTAGTTTATATTCGTCTTTAAATTGTTTATTGAATTCTATTTGCATGAGAGTCATTTGTGGATGCATGTTGTGGCTTTGAATAAAATGAAAAATGTGTCGCCTCTTGTGGTATATAGGATGGAAACTCGGACATAAATTTCATAGCCGATTCCGAATGGACAGTAGTATGATCTGTACTCGGGATACAACTCCACGTATCACTTGAGTAAACGGCGCATATTTCATTTTCTGTTGTTTTGATGTGTTTATTATTCATTATTTAATTTCTGCATGTTATTTGTTTGTGTAATGATGTGATCGAGCGCATGGGCTAAGTAAGTCGGATTAAAGGTCTCCTATTTTGAGGGGTTAAAACCCTTTACCACGACGCTTTGCCGCGCCGGTTGATGTATATTCGGTTGAATGTAAGATGTGTTCAATCGGGTCTACGAAGTTAGATATTGTTTCTTTTATTTCTTATATGCATTATGAGATAAAGCGCATGGGCTTAGTAAGTGCGATTAAAGGTCTTCTATTTTGAGAGGTTAAAATCATTTACCACGATGCTTTGCCGCGCCGGATAATGTATATTCGATTAGATGTGAGATATGTTCAATCGGATACACGAAGTCCGATATCGTTGTCTTCATTTCTTTATATATGTATTATGTTGTTTGCGCATGGGCTTAGTAAGTGCGATTAAAGGTCCTCTATTTTGAGAGGTTAAAATCATTTACCACGATGCTTTGCCGCGCCGGATAGTGTATGTTCGATTGGATGCGAGATGAGTTCAATCGGATACGTGAGGTCCTACATTGTGGATTTGTTTGTTTATGTATGTGTTGTATGCATCAGGTCTGGTTCCGTTCGAACGTGTTCTCGAACGCTATACGAACGCAAACCTTCTGTTTATCGTTCGAACGTGTTCTCGAACACTACGCGAACGCACACGCATTTTCTTGGTTTCATCATGCATCAGGTCTGGTTCCGTTCGAACGCGTTCTCGAACGCTATACGAACGCGAACATTCTGTTTACCGTTCGAACGCATTCTCGAACGCGCACGCACTTTCTTTGTTTTATCATGCATCAGGTTTGGTTCCGTTCGAAAGCGTTCTCGAACGCTACATGAACGCGAACCTTCTGTTTACCGTTCGAACGCGTTTACGAACGCTACACGAACGCGCACCCACTGCACTGAGTCCTTTTCATCACATCACGACATGTCTATTTTAGCATATAGTTGTCTCCTTTTTTACCTCATGCATTTGTAATACCGCTTTAGGTATCTATTTCCGTCATGCGCTTAATTGTCTTTACTTAATATTCATGCTTGTATGAATGTTATTTGTTCGCGCTTCTGTGTCTACCAATGTGAAATTGTATGCTTTTCGTATGTCAATTTATCTGTATGCAAATTGAGACATAGATTACATGCAAATAAGCTGTATGTAAATTCGGATATGTGTAACATGTAAATTTAGATGAATTTGTTGATGTATGCATGCGAACTTATGGATAAATCATCCTTGGAAATATGTTGCTTAGGCTTGGTTAGATTATTGCACAAATCATTTTATTACAAGTGGCATAAGTAAGGGACCATTCCGAACCCAACGGTTTGAGGTCTTCCCTTGCGAGGGGTGAGTGTGGCCTTAAATCTCATTTTCCCGGTTCACACCGGGTGGCGACTCCATTATTCTCCGGTTTAGTCCCCCGCGGGCTACTCCGTACTCCCAACTAGGCCGCGAGCCTAGAACAACATGCGTCGCCTAGTTTCTGTGTTCCCACAGTCCTGAATGGAGAGAGGATAAAGAATCAATGGTCGGACGGGGGTTCAACCGAAGGTCGATCTAGGGTCAATGATAAATTATTTTTTAATTTTTTTTTAAAAAAAAAAAATGTAAATAAATATATAATTTTATCAACTAAATAACAATGTATTCCTTACTTATTTATCAAATAACATTTCATAATATGCCAAAATATCCAAAACACTAATTACATCAAGCAATATAAAAACCACAACACTACCTACATCAACCTTCATCAAATCCATAACATTAACTTCATCAATCTTGATCAAATCCAAAACAATATATATGTAATAAAATTAAAGATCATAATCATAATAACATCCATGATCCATCATCACTTCTCCGATCAACATTCGAATCACCAAATTCAAAAGGATTTATGGTTTCAATTTCTAAATTTTCAAAGATATCCACATCCACCTTCTCATTTACATCAAACTCATCATCACTAAGATCAACATCTAGTAAGAAAGAGAATATATAAATATAATTAGATACACATAAATATTTATATTTATAATATTTTAATTATAAGTAGCAGTAGATGTAGAACTAAAATTTCTGTTAACGGCTGATTTTCGTTCCGGGGGCAGTTTCGAGATAACTCCCCCGAGACAACATTCCCTCAACATTTAATTTGTTTGGTTTGGGGATGACCAAAAGCAAATTTAGTAGAAGGTGGGAAAAACACACAAATTGACAAGATAGTTTTAACGTGGTTCGGCGGAGCGAATCCAACCTACGTCCACGGGCACAAAACGATGAGGGTTGTTTTTATTGCCAAGAGTTGACTCGGCCGACCTGTTTTAAGACAGGCTAGAATGCGACCGAGCAGTTGAAATGAGTTACAAGTGGTATTCTTTTGTGTTACAAGTCGCTATGTAGAAAAATCCCAACCTATACAAATGAATCTACCCTCCATTTATATACTCGGGAAATACACATTGTTCCTCTAACTTGACGCTGTTTCCCGCGTGATGCCTGACTGATTGATGGGTCTTTTGCCCCATGTTTGCCTTTGCCGAAAGTAAATCTACCGCTTGACGGTCTGTCACATCACTATGTTTTCTCCTCTGCCACACGCATTAATAATGGTGACAGTCTGTAAAGTGCTTTTGAGAAATGACACCTGTCGAAGGAAAGATCCAGTTCATCTGATATTCTGTCGGTCTTCAGGAGGTCGGCCAAATGACTCGCTGGACTTCCAGAATTACTTCCGCCCTGACCCGAGATATCCGAGCTCATCGATCTGTTCAAAGAACTGGTAGATCCGGTATGATTCCTTGATCTAGTGTGGTCGGCCATAGCTCTCATGTTGTTGGTCTCTAAAACTGCGTTGTGCGACATCCTCTTGTCGGTCATTCTCATCAACCGAGTTTCGTGTTAGGCCGAGGAATCGATACACATTTTATTATCCCTTGACCTCCTGTTAATGTGAATTTCCTCTTCTGCCCTTACCGAACTGTACAAAAGACTTAGTAGCAGAAATCCTCATCAACATATGTCCCATAGTTCTCAGTTCCAACGAGTGTATGAGTTGGTGACGGAAACTAAAAGGAATAAAAAGTGAGCCTGAACAATAAACCGGTGGGCCGTCTCAAAAACAGAAAGCTTCTTCGCGCTTCTTCCAAACCTTCCTCGGTCATCTTTAGGTGATCGGTTCGGAGGGTGTTGATGCTTTTCTCCAACTTTCTTCATAATCAAGTAAAATTCCTCTTCCACCCGTATGACAGTCGTCCCTCGAAAATCGTAAGCCATCATTCTTTCATAAATGCCCATCCAATCAATCTTTAGGATTCTACCCGGGCGTGCCACTTGTCAAAAGCTTATGGTCTTCCCGCAACCGACAGTTCTCGATGTAGCCAAGAGGTCTTGCAATCCTAGCCGTTTATCCAAAACTGATCAGACGAAGCTCAAAGATGACACGCGACGCCTATCCGAAAATTTTCCCGATCCAACGGCCAAAATTGTACCATGCCGATTATAAAAAGGCGGAGCAGTGCTCCTTTCTTCCTTTTACGAAGCCCAATATTTTCAAACCAAAGAAGCAGACTTGCTCGTAAGACCAGCAGACTTCAAACCGTTCAGATAAAACGCTGACTTTTTTTCTCATTCTAAGTAAGTTTTTGCCCGACCATTTCTCTTTCTATCTGCTGCATCCTTTCATCGTTGCTTGTTCTTATTTTTTGTGTTGTGAATGTGATTTCGTTTTTTGGTTTTTCGTGTTTGGTTGTATTATTTAAGGAGAGACTTGTTGGTTTGTGGCTATTGCTAGGGCATTTAGAGACTGTAGGCCCATGTCCCCGGTAGTCGAAATAGCCTTTGAACTTGTGATGCCCTAAACTGACCACTGATCTTCTTATACTTCATAGCGACTGTTAGGCATGTCTCACATTGAATCTTCTTCGGCCAAACCTGTAGAACTTCGACCTCCTCGTGCTGCGAAAACCTCCTCAAGCTTGGGGGTACCTAGCGTAGAGGATTTGGACACTACCCTACCCCTTCTGAAGTAAAAAATGACTCTACTACCAAAGAATCCCTTGGAAAGACCCTGAGCCCGGAGAACTGGGTAATTCGGCCTTGGACATGAATCGACCTTCCACCATCACGGGAGATGCCCTATTCGTGCTCCGGCAGCAGTACGAAGTCCCAATTGGCATAGCTCTAGAAGTCCCTAGCTTGTGTGATTGTGCAAGCCAGCCCGACGAGGGCTCGGTCGCTCTTCTCCCCTCTTTTTTTGAGTGCGGTCTTCGGCTGCCCATTCAACCATACTTTGCCGGAATGTTGGCCACAATGTAGATTACCCATTGTCAGCTACATTTGAACAGCTGTAGAATTATGGCTGGTTTGCATGTGATCTGGCACCGGGCCGGCCTCGGAGAACCGACTTTTGAAGAACTGAAGAGGCTCTACCAACTGAAGGCCAACCCAAAAACTCTCCACGGTTGGTATTATCTCTCTTCATATGCCCCCGCCCTTATCAAAGACCTTCCACAAACCAACAAAAACTTCAAAGACCACTGGTTTTGGGCCACATGCGACTGGGGACGGACCTTGTCTGTGTTCCCGAAAATGACTGAAGTACCCGATATCTTCAGAGCGGGAGTTTAGGACCCGATGTCTTAATTTCTCTTTCTTTCATGAAAAAATACTAACTCTTTAACCTTTCTCAGCCTGCTGGAGGGATCCTCCCAAGGTAACCCGTGTGGTCCATGATAGGATCAAGTTGGCCGGAGCTACGCCTGCCACTGGAGGAGGGTAGTTAATGACTCTGCCTTCTTGGAGTCAGGGCTCGTCTGAAGTGTATTTATGCAAGTCCCGACGTGGCTGGGTAGACTCTTATTGATTTTCTAGATGATCCCCTTACTTGCTCGGCTAATAAACGACCTGAACTTATCTAACTTCTGAACTGACCACGTCTTCTTCTTTTACTTGGCAGGAATGTCGAGGAAACCCAGTGCTCTTAACAGAATAAAATAATTGACGAAGAGGCCCGGGCCAAGTGGAGCTGGAACTTCCCGAAAAAAGGCGGCCGTGGCGGAGGCTAAAACCAAAACTGTGACCCGCCCTTCTAATCGATCAACAATCTCATTTCCAAGGTCGGTCCTGGCGTTTGAAACCCAACCTTATGGCCAATCTAGGTCTGCCAGCAAACGAAAACCCCTGATCGGATCGGGGGGTTCCGGACAAGAAGAAGACGAATGGGAGGAACAACCTCTGATCCGAAGGCAGACTGCCCGGAGAGAGAAAAAAGCTGCGGAGGCCTCCTACAGAAAAGAAAAAGGCGCTGTGGCGCTCGGGGTGGACGATCTTAGTGAAAAAATCCAAGAAGCCACCTTCCAATTGGTGCCATTATTCAATCAACTGGCCGAAGCGATGCCTCCTGAGAATATCCCGCACTTCGAGGACATCTCCTCGGAGGAAATAATCTCCCGCTTCTCCGTCCGGATAGCCGAGGTAAACTTTCTCATTTACTCCTGTATTGTATTTTTACATTGCTCTCTGATTTCTCCTCCTTCCTCATAGGAAAATTACTTGATGGCGCGAAATAAAGACATGCTCATGAGTCTTCTTTCTGAGGGGGGTCAGGTGTAAAGGCTCTAAAGTTAAATCACGGAGCAAGAGGTTGCTCTGGCAAAAAAGAATGAGGGTCAGGGACGAGGCCCTTAAACTGAAAGAATCACTTTGTAATGCGTCTAATATGGCCAATGAGAATGCCAAAAATGCCAAAAAGGACCGGGAGGTTGCTCTGGCTGAAAGTAGGCATCTGATGTGGGAGTTGGGCGATACCGAAGCCAAATTGAGGAGGATAACTGAGGAGAAAGATCGAGTTCTCGAGGAGCTAAAAAGGAGAGAGGCCGACCTTAGGGAGAGGGAAGCTGAACTGCAGATGAGGGAGGCCGAAAGGCACCAGAGGGAGGTTGCACTAGAGGGGGAGTTGGAGAGTGCTCAGCTCAAAGGGATTGAAGATTGTGCCGAGATCATCTCAATGTTGATCCCCGGGGTTAACATGGAGCCGGTCTACAGGGCCATCCACTACTGTAAGGGAGAACTCTCTGCGGAAGAGGCCCGAGAATTGCTTGCTCTTCCTTCGGAGGAAATCCAGGATCTGGAGCCCGTGTCAACTGTTCCCCCATCTCTGACTCCTGAAGAGATCCAGTCTGAGCTTCCCGCCCCTGAAGTTCCTGAGGCCGACATTGCAGCCCCTCTTTCCTCCCATGCTGAAGCTGAAATTTCCTCTGTCGAGCTTGCACCAGTCGTCCAACCATCCGGGCCTGCACAAGAAGAAACAATTGCTCCTGCGCGGGCCGATTGATGGGGGTGACCCAAATGGGGCCCCATGTAATTTCAAACAAGACATTTCCTTTCGTAACAATAACATTAACTCCTTCTTCTAATACTTATCTTAACTGCTTTCCATTCCGCTATTTATATTTTGCTAATTTTGGCTTCAAATTTCTCTGACTTACCATTCTATGTCTCGTTTCGACCCGGCACTCGGCCAAATTGGGTCTGGCTCTGAGGTAATCATTTGTCTCCGAGCTGATATCAAATAAGTTCGGTGGGACGTAACCCGACCCCAAGGTGAGAAGAATCACATGGCATTAGGGGGATGCTGCATCCCCAAACCGAAGAATCAGACTCGGTGGGATTCACCCCAACCCCGAGCACGATAGCCTCGGCGAAACGAGTCCAACCCCGAGCTGGTGGGATTCACCCCAACCCTGAGCTGGTGAAATACGATAGCCTCGGCGGAACGAGTCCAGCCCCGAGCTGGTGGAACTGAATCAGGCTTGGTGGGATTCACCCCAACCCCGAGCTGGTGAAATAAGATAGCCTCGACGGAACGAGTCTAGCCCCAAGCTGGTGGAACTGAATCAGACTCGGTGGGATTCTCCCCAACCCCGAGCTGGTGAAATAAGATTGCCTCGGCGGAACGATTCTAGCCCCGAGCTGGTGGAACTGAATCAGACTCGGTGGGATTCTCCACAACCCCAAGCTGGTGAAATACGATAGCCTCGGCGGAACGAGTCCAGCCCCGAGTGGTGGAACTGAATCAGACTCGGTTGGATTCACCCCAACCCCGAGCTGGTGAAATAAGATAGCAGACTCGGCGGAACGAATCCAGCCCCGAGCCGGTGGAATAGTTGAGACTTACACGAGGGAATGTTTTCAACCTCGGAGGCTCTGATGTCCTTGGCGCGGGTGTCCCATTGCCAGACCAGCGAAAAAAAAATTGGAACAAGGAAAAATTAACAAAGGGTGGGGGTGACTTAGCCCATACCCCAAAAAGAATTCACAAGTGTAAATAACAACTCGGTTTCCCCGGAATAATGTCCTGCCCGAGGCTTCCAAAACACAATCATGAATCTCACAATTCAGTGTCTTTTTCTAACCAGGCTACGGATACGTCGATCCGAGCGGTCGGGAAAATCCCCACGGGGGACACAGACACCCTGTGTGTGCCTTCCTTGGGTGGTGCTCGACGGGACTTACCAGCCGACTCGTAGGGGAAGAAACCTCCCTAGGTCCGGTTTACCCGAGACTCCTGCAATCAAGGGCGGCATTTGGCCAACCCAAGCCAGGTGGCTTGATGGTACATAATGAGACTCACCAGCCGACCTGCAGGGGAAGAAACATCACTGGGTCTGGTTTACCCGAGGCTCCTGCAATCAAGGGCGTCATTCGGTCAACCCAAGCCAGGTGGCATAATGGTACATAACGGGACTCACCAGCCGATCTGCAGAGGAAGAAACGTCTCTGGGTCCGGTTTACCCGAGGCTCCTGCAATCAAGGGCGTCATTCGGCCAACCCAATTCAGATGGCTTGATGGTACATAACGGGACTCACCAGCCGACCTGCAGGGGAAGAAACGTTCATGGGTCCGGTTTACCCAAGACTCATGCAATCAAGGGTGTCATTCGACCAACCCAAGTCAGGTGGTCTGATGGTACATAACGGGACTCACCAGCCGACCTGCAGGGGAAGAAATGTCTGTGGGTCCGGTTTACGCGAGGCTCCTGCAATCAAGGGCGCCATTCGGCCAACCCAAGCCAGGTGGCCTGATGGTACATAACGGGACTCACCAGCCGACCTGCAGAGGAAGAAACGTCCATGGGTCCGGTTTACCCGAGGCTCCTGCAATCAAGGGCGCCATTCGGCCAACCCAAGCCAGGTGGCCTGATGGTACATAACGGGACTCACCAGCCGACCTGCAGGGGAAGAAACGTCCCTGGGTCCGGTTTACCCGAGCTATTCCTAAAAAAAATGCGAGCCATGAGATAGTAACGCTTCGGCCTCGGGGGTTTGATAATGACACCCGAGATTGGCGTACCACGAGGGGTTCACGCGTTCTCCACATGTGCCTCATCCATTGACGTGTTCTGGATCCTCAAAGGTGAAGGGAACCAGGTCGGAACACTTCCACCTGATGGTTTGATAATGACACCCGAGATTAGCGTGCCACCGGTTTGGTACCCTTTCTAGTTACCGATCACCCCTTCGCATCGAGCACATCCCCAGAATATTAAAAAGAACTTTCGCATTCATTTAACAAACAAGCAAAAAATAGACAAGTTTCTTAAAGAAAATGAGAGTTTTATTCATATTCAAAGGACCTGCTGCCCTTCTTACAACTCTTTGCGGGACATTTTAAGATAGGCTTTTACAATGCTTTCATCTTATTCTTGTTTTGCGGTCCGACCATGTCTTCCGGTCTGAGCTCGATTCTGAAGGCTCCCGATGCGTATGTCGTAGTTGTAAACTTCACACACAAGCTGGTTCCCGAGTCGAGGCTTCTTCAGATCCTTCTGATCTGAACCGGGCTCACAGGGTCTGCTGCACCAAACGCTCTACGGGCGCTGATGAATAATGCATTTTCCCAGGACCCTGCATATCCCGGGCAAATCTGGAAACCCAGCCGAGGCCTTCAGTCCTTGTTTCTTGTGGTTTTCCCCGTGGGTTTTTTCTCATTTCTTCTCATTCGGGGAGACCACCACACCAATTAAGGGGGGGCCCTGAGGGACGTCATCCTCTATCCTTGGCTGACCAGTTCCCAGCTGGATCCTTGAGCACTACCAGCATGTAGGGCTGAAGACTCTAGTAGACCGATCAGTTATGGCGCGTGCTCTGGGGGGACTGGTTCAGCTGCGGCCAATGAACATCACCCATCCGCAATGTTACATTTCATTCTACAACTCAGCCTTGACAGATGATCGTTGGCTACCCCTCTTACATTTCATTCTACAATTCATAAGAAAACGCTTATGTTGCTGTCATACATTTTTCATGCGAACCCGTTCTTCCTCTCGTTCTGATTTGCTCATTCCCATTCATTTCCCCCTCCATCCATTTTGTTGTTGAATTGTCCAACAACTCATGGTTTCCACCTTCTACCATCGTCTTACTACACAAATTGTTTTTTGCTCTTTTTTCCACAGACGGCGCCAACTGTTGACGACTGATTTTCGTTCCGGTGGCAGTTTTGAGATAACTCCCCTGAGACAACTTTCCCTCAATCTTTAATTTGTTTGGTTTGGGGATGACCAAAAGCAAATTTAGTAGAAGGTGGGCAAAAACACACAAATTGACAAGATAGTTTTAACGTGGTTCGGTGGAGCGAATCCAACCTACGTCCACGGGTAAAAAACGATGAGGGTTGTTTTTTATTGCCAAGAGTTGACTCGGCCGACCTGTTTTGAGACATGCTTGAATGCGACCGAGCTGTTGAAAGGAGTTACAAGTGGTATTCTTTTGTGTTACAAGTCGCTATGTAGAAAAAACCCAACCTATACAAATGAATCTACCCTCCCTTTATATACTCGGGAAATACACATTGTTCCTCTAACTTGACGCTGTTTCCCGCGTGATGTCTGACTGATTGACGGGTCCTCTGCCCCAAGTCTGCCTTTGCCGAAAGTAAACCTGTCGCCTGATGGTCTATCAAATCACTCTATTTTCTCCTCTGCCACACGCAATAATAATGGCGACAGCCTGTAAAGTGCTTTTGATAAATGACACGTGTCGAAAGAAAGATCCAACTCCTCTAATATTCTGTCGGTCTTCAAGAGGTCGGCCAAATGACTCGCCAGACTTCCAGAATTACTTCCGCCCTGACCTGAGATATCCGAGCTCATCGATCTGTTCAAAGAGCTGGTAGATCCGGTCTGATTCCTTGATCTAGTGTGGTCGACCATAGCTCTCATGTGGTTGGTCTCTAAAACTGCATTGTGCGACATCCTATGGTCGGTCATTCTCATCAACCGAGTTCCGTGTCAGGTCGAGGAATCAATACACATTTTCTGATCTCTTGACCTCATGATGAGGTGAATTTCCTCTTCTACCCTTCCCGAACTGTACAAAAGACTTAGTAGTAGAAATCCCCATCAACAATTTCAATAACTTACTTTCAAAGTGAGTCATTTTCTGAGTTTGTCTAATAATAGGAATTGCATCATTTTCATAAATGGCATTCTCAAGCCCTTAACTCGGGTTGTGGTTCTTCTTCTTGAGCCCAAAAATCCAATATATCAACGCAATTTGTTCAACATATCAAACATTTAAGGTTTGAAATTTGTGTTGGACTTTGAAGACATTTATATATTGGTAATACAATGTGGAAAACCTATGATAAAATAATATGCCAATACGTAAAATCATGCCACATGGACTCCTCTTTAAAAAAACATTTACTTTCGACCCACTTGACCCGGTTCACCCGTGACTATTTCACTAGGGTCACGGTTGGATCAGTCAGGTCAAAAGGTCTGTGATCGGTTCAAAGCTTAAAAAGGGTCAAAATAATCACCCGGACCTACCTGAAGACCGGTCCACGAGCCAACTAGTCGGATCGGCCTGGCTGGTCCGATTTTTAAATCCTTGGTCACGATAATATTATTGAGAATGTATATTTATGTCTTTGATGCTCATTGTCGAGCTAATGAATATTCGTTATCACGATAATGAAAGGCATGATGTCTTTTTTGCACGAAAAAAATGATTTCGATTAACTTTACCTTTGAATTTCGTTTTCATTTCGGCCCCGCGGCCTGTCTGGACAAGTCGATCCCTGATGCGTCAGCATAGGGAAATAATCGAACCAACTTGTATTTATATTATTCATATAATATCTTACATTTATATATATATATAAATTTTGAGGTGTGTATGACACTTTATTAGAACAATCGTTGCCCATACCATGTATTGTAAGGGTTACAGGTAAATTCACTGTAGGATACAACAAAACTTAGAGATGCAACACAACACTTTGTTGAATCTCCACTTGAGAATTTTAATATTAAAATTGTTTATTTATAATGATCAACTTTCGTGCCCTATATATAGACAATCAAGATTTCCCTCTAAAAGTCATATTTTTTTGTATGTTTTTCTGTAACAGTGTCCCATTGTTGCGTCAATTACAAGTCATTATCGTGAAAATATGCAGGGGCTTGTCATTGTAGCGATAATGAGTTACTCATTGGCAAGACAATATAAGTTAGAAAGTCTTTTTTGTATTAGCGTCTTATTGTTGCGCTAATGAGTAATCATTGTCGCTACAATATTAGTCAGAATGCATATTTATGTATCTAACTCTCATTATCGTGCCAATGAATATTCATTGTCGCAACAATGGAAGACAAAATATCCTTTTTGCACGAAATCTGTTATTTAAGTTAACTTTACCTTTGAATTTTATTTTTCTTTCGGCCCCACGATCTGTCTGGATAGGTCGATCCCCTATGTGTCAGTATAGGATAATAACCGAATTAAAATGTATATATATTCAACAATATTGAAGGCGTGAATCTAAACTCTTATAAATTAAAATTTCATTATCTATTTTTTTTAAATATGTGAACATATTTCTCTCCATATATAAGTTTTAGGAAGAGATTTTTCAGGTGTTTAGCAAATTTTTGGATTGTACTGTAAGTATATCTATCTGGTCTTCCATTAGATTTTAGAATTATATAATTAAAAATATAGTGGGTGTTGTTAGTCATTTTCTTTTTAACCTAATTTTTCATTATATTTGGTCTTATTTTATTCTCAATTTTATCAATTTTTTAGAAAGACCTTATAAGTTTTTTTTTTCACAGGCTAACATCTCTTATTAATTTGAAATTAAAATTGAGCAAAAGATCCAAAAAAAAAAAAAAAAGTAAACCACACGCGCGCGCACATATATATCAATACAACAACTAAAAATGATATGATAAAGAGGAAAAATAGTGTTATAAATATTATCAATTTAATTTAGGAAGTGCGTTTCTTATAAGAGCTTGGGACAGTCAGAGGTTTTACCTACTCCGCTAAAACCCAGAAGGGGTGGTTTGACGGTAGGGTTTCCAACGATTTCAAAAAAAATGTATATTATCTCATCTTATGTAACCCAATATAGAAATATATATTTGAAAATATTTTTGTAGGAAAAAACCAAACCAAATCAAATAAAACATATTTTCATTTGGTGGGATTGTGTACATAGACTTTTGACGCTATTATGATATATCCAAATTCATTATTGTATTAAATTCAATCAACTTTATAGATTTATATTTATGATTTATGCTCATGTCAATTATGTAGGAAATTTTCAAAATATGGTTATAAGAGTTTATAAAGGAAATGAAAGGATGCAATCTTTAAGTGAAGAGATTAAATCATTGGATTTAAGGGAAATGATATGTCCTTTAAAGGGAAATGACATAACTCTTAGGATTTGCCTTAATTGACATAAGGGTACATTTTCAATGGTAACCCTCCATGTCTATAAATAACGCATTGGATTCTCATTTTCTACCGACTGAAAAATTTCTATATACATTATCTTTAAAGTCTTGCATATTAGAGGTCTTGAGTTTTTCATAGTCAAGAGAATTCCCACCATTTAGTCATAGTTCAAGGATTTGTGTTATTTATTACTATTGTCCAATATAACAACGAGTGGATTCTTAGTATATCACTTAAACAAGATCATACATTTGATCATTGTGCAATTTATCTTTTGTAGACTTATTGATTACTGTTGTTGTTTTTAGTTACACATGGCTAGTGGAAATATCACTGTACCGGTCGCTCATGGGGAGAAACCGGAAAATTTTGGTGGAGCAAACTTTAAACGATGGCAGAGCAAAATGTTATTCTACCTAACAACACTGCAGTTGGTTAAGTATCTCAAAGATCCTCCGAGTCCTGTTGAGGGAAAAACAGAAATAACCAAGCAACTGCGAGAAGAGACATGATCATCAGACGACTTCTTGTGGAAGAATTACCTCTTGGGAGGACTTGACAATATCATGTATAATGTGTACCAAGACATGACTTCTGCGAAGATTCTCTGGGAATCTCTCGTGAAGAAGTACAAAATCGAGGATGTCGGACAGAAGAAATTTATCGTTGGTAGGTTCCTGGACTATAAGATGGTAGATTCAAGGACTGTGATGTCTCAGTTGGATGAACTTCAGTTAATCATTCATGAAATATTGGATGAGTGAATGAAACTCTGCGAGACGTATCAAGTTGCCACAATCATTGAAAAGTTGCCTCCATCATGGAAGGACTTTAGGAGCTATCTGAAACATAAAAAGAAGCAGATGAGTCGTGAAGACCTTGGAGTTCGATTGAGAATCGAATAGGACAACAAGAAGTCTGAGAAGGCCAGCTACAAGACTATGCAGTCTAAGGCCAACATTGTCAAGGGTGGAAAATGTAGCAAAAGGAGAAAGAACAGTGGAGTTGAATCTTCCCAAGCAACCAAGAAGTTCAATAGGAAGTGCTACAACTGTGGAAAAGACGGTCATATGGTAAAAGACTGCAGAAATAAGAAGTCTCAGGATAAAGACAAGAAAAAGAAAAATGAGGCCCATGTCATTGAAGATGAGCAGCTAACTGATGAGATCTCAGAGATGAACCTCTCAAAAGTATAACAGAAGCCAACCTGGTTGGGAATTCGAGAGAATGGTGGGTAGACCTTGGGGCTACACGTCATATATGTGCTGATAGCAAGATGTTTTCCTCGTATCAGAAGGTCGATGGTGGCAATCGTCTGACAATAGGAAACTATTCTATCTCTAGAGAGGTTGGACAATACACAGTGGTTCTGAAGATGACATCTGAGATAGAGCTTACATTGAAGAATGTCTCACATATTCCTGATATTTGGAAGAACTTGGTTTCAGATTCACTCCTTAGCAAGAATAGTTTTAAGCTTGTATTTGTTTCTGATAAATTTATATTGACCAAGAATGATGTCTATGTAGGAAAATGATACATCACTGAGGGCCTTTTCAAGTTCAATATAATAACTGTCAATCGACACATGCTAATAATAAAGCTACATCTTCCGCTTATATTATTGAGTCATAAAATGTATGGCATAAGAGGTTAGGACATGTTAATTATGATACAATGCGTAAATTAATTAACATGGCCCTTATACCTAAATTTACAATTGATAATCAACATCAATGTGAGGCATGTGTTGAAGCAAAAATGCATAGAGCATCATTTCATTCCATAGAACGAATTTCCGAACCCTTGGAACTCATACACTCTGATGTGTGTGATATGAATATTGCGCAAACAAGAGGCGATAAAAAGTACTTTGTCACTTTTATCGATGATATCACAAGATTCTATTATGTGTATTTGCTGAGGAGCAAATATGAAGCTATTGAGAGCTTTATACACTATAAGAACGAAGTTGAAAATCAACATGGCAAGAAAATCAAAAGAATCGGGAGTGATAGATGATGTGAATATGTGTCACCATTTGTTGAATATTGTTCTAATCATGGAATTATTCATGAAACTACTGCTCCTTATTCACCTCAACAAAACAGGATTGCTGAGCACAAAAATCGAACGTTGAAGGAAATGATGAATGCCATGTTGACAAGCTCTGGTTTACCCCAAAACTTGTGGGGGGAAGCCTTATTTTCCGCTAACTACGTTCTGAACAAGCTACCTTACAGAAGATTGGATAAGGTACCATATGAATTGTGGAAAGGTTACGAACCTTCCTAAAATATCTGAAAGTGTGAGGGTGTCTCGCCAAAATAATGGTTCATAAACCTAATCCAGATATGATAATTGAGTCTAGGAATGCGACATTCTTTGAAGAGACATTTCCTTGTAAGGAAAGACAAAGACTATAGTCTCTCAAAAGAACTATTGATGTTGTTAAAGACAGTGATCAAGTTGACCAAGAATAAGATCAACATAAAAATGTTGAGGAAATTGAACCTAAGCGTAGCAAAAGAATTAGAACATCTAAGTCATTTGGACCCTATTTTCTGACATATTTGTTAGAAGATGAGCCTCAAAGCTATAAAGAAGCAATGTCTTCGTCGGAGGCACCTTTGTGGAAAGAGGCTATTAATTGTGAGATTGATTTTATCCTACAAAACCATACTTGGGAGTTGGTTGATCTTCCTCCAGATTGTAAGCCACTGGGCTACAAATGGATTTTCAAACGGAATATGAAATCAGATAGATCAATAGATAAGTACAAAGTAAAACTTGTCATAAAAGGCTATAGACAAAAAGAATACCTTGATTACTTTGATACTTATTCACCATTGACTCGTATCACGTCAATAAGAATGCTCATATCTGTAACAACTATATTTGGTCTTGAAATACATCAAATGAATGTGAAGACGACGTTCATAAATAGAGAACTAGATGGAGAGATTTACATGGAACAACCAGAAGGTTTCAATATTCCTGGACAAGAACAGAAGATGTGCAAACTTGTAAAATTCTTATACGAATTAAAACAAGCACCTAAATAATGGCATGAAAAATTTGACAAAGAGATGTTGTCAAGTGGGTTCGAAATAAATGAGTGTGATAAGTGTGTATACACAAAATCAACTCAAAAAAGATATGTCACTGTGTGTCTCTACGTAGATGATATGCTGATAATTGGTAATAATCATGAGATGATTCAGTCTACTAAGAAAGTATTAACCAGCAAATTTGATATGAAAGATTTAGGAGTAGCTGATGTGATCTTAGAAATTAAGATTTCCAGAACATCAGATGGGTATATATTATCTCAGACTCACTACGTTGAGAATATACTTGAGAAATATAATAAAGAGGATCTAAACCTGGCTAGAACTTCTGTAGACCTAACTCTTCATTTATCAAAGAATACTGGCTCAAACGTATCACAATTAGAGTATTTGAGAATCATCGAAAGTCTGATGTACCTCACCAATTTCACACGACCTGATATCGCTCAAGCTGTAAATAAGCTTAGCAGATATACGAACAATCCAAGACACAACCACTAGAAAGTCATAGTAAAAGTTTTGAGGTATCTTAGAGAAACTTCAATTATGGTTTGCACTATACGAGATATCTTGCTGTTCTAGAGGGATACATCGATGCTAACTAGATATCTGATACAGTGGATTCTAAATCTACAATTGGATTTATTTTCACACTTTGTGGTGCAGCTATGTCATGGAAATCCTTAAGGCAAACATGTATTGCCAGGACTACTATGGAATCAAAGTTTATAGAATTAGACAAAACAAAGGAAGAAGAGGAATGACTTCGAAATTTCCTAGAGGATATTCCAAATTGGCCCAAACCAGTGCCAGCAATAAACATACATTGTGATAGTCAATTGACTATTGGGAGAACCCAAAATATAATGTATAATGGTAAGTCGACACATATTTCGCAGTCATAATATCATACGATAACTGCTCTTGAGTGGCATAATTTCAATAAATTATGTCAAATCGAAGGAAAACTCAGCGGATCCGCTTACTAAAGGTTTACATATATAGCAAGTTGAGAAGTCATCGATGGGAATGAGCTTGAAGCCTACAATTTAATAATTGTCACTGTGGAAACCCAACCTAGCTGACTGGAGATCCCAAAATCTAGGTTCAAATGGACAACTGAAACTTTGTGTAATTCAAAACAAGCAGTGTAGAGTTTTTTACTCGTTCCCATTCCTGTAATGACGCAGAGTGTTGTCTGTCAAGGCTAGGATACACTAAGGTTTTTAATGATGACTATATTAGGAGAAGAGTGCTAATGGGGGTAAAGGCAGATTACCTCTTTATAGAAGATCACATATTCAAGTAAGAAGTGAGGCCACTTCCATGTGAGTCTTAAAGGCTGAATTCCCTAAAGTACTTGATGAATCCATCACTAATATTCATGGCCGAAATGAACACAACCGTAGAACGAGAAATGGTCGAAGTAAAGCTGTGTGTTGGCAATTGTCTTGGTTTACACTAACGGCGGAACAGTTCAAGACTATGGGTCACTGGTTTGCCAAGTAAATCCGATTGTCATTCATTAGGAAATGTTCAAGGTGAAAACTAACTATTTCGATGTAGTTTTATTTCATGGAAACTATCTTCAGTATCTACATTAACAATTAAAAAATTGTGGGGGGTTGTAGAAAATTTTCTAATTTTGAAAGTATTTATACAATGCTTTAGTGGAAAGACATGCCTATAATATATGTCTTTTAGGAAAATAATAAAAATGAATGGATAAGTCCCTAGAGTGAAAGGTAATACCTTTTGAGTTGTAAATGTGTATTGAAGAGATATAACCATTTACAGGATTATATCCTTAAGCCTAAAGGTATCTCTTCAATAGCATTCTTTAATCTCTATAAATAGAACATTTAGGTTGTTCATTTGGGATTCACTTTTGAAAAAGGAAATTAGTTGTTAAAGTTTAGAAAGAGAATTTCAACCATTATTCATAGTTTGTGCTCTTGATTTAAGGAGTGTCCCTAAATCAAGAAGTCGCCAAGAATCCTGGGAGAACATTAGCCACGAGATCCGTTGTGCACCGAGGCGGGACTAATAAGTTCTTAAGGACAAGGTAAAAATTCGTCTTGGTATTATCTACATCTACAGAATATTTACATGTTTTTCTAAATTCTTAAATATATATTGATTTTATGATTGCATTGGTTTGCTTGAATTATGCATGTTATAAAATCGATTTAGAACACATACGGATCATAAATTATTAATTCTTTTCTCAGCATCCTTCAACATATAACATGTTCTCCAATCTCTCACCATACACAAAGCTATAATACTTCAGAAAATTAAATAAAAGTAATTTTGAGTGCATTAAAAAAGAGAAGAGAAGAGAAGAAAAATCCTATAGCAGTAATTACTATTTGGTTGTTGGCTCACAATTAAATAATTTAATATATCTAATAGCTACCCATTGAAGCTATTGATGAGACATGTAAATCATTTTACCAAGATATATAATATAATATATATATATATATTTTAAAAGGTTGAAAAGAAATTTTTACATCTATGCAAGGAGAGGACAAAAGATATTCCTGCCCCTATATATAAAAACAAATTTAAAGAAACAAAAGAAAGTAACAAAGCAGTTTATGAATATTGGAAGCACTTTTGAACCTTCACTTTCGAACCATCCTAGCCAGCTAAGATTTCTGTGTCATTTTATTTCATGACTCCAATTTTCAATCTGAGGTCCCCCTTTCAATTATTTATCACAAGCATGCATATATGATTCAAACTTATCATGTTTGGTTGAGAGTATTGGTAAAGTGTATAAATTAACTTAAAAGTTATGAAATAAACGGTAAAATATAAACATAAGTGGTTTGATTTTTAGCCAACTCAGGCCGTCATCTAAGATCTCATCTCAAATATATGACTCCATAAAAAGTTGTGTCTATTAATGTAAGTGTATTACAATTTTTATGTGAAAATAACAAAATTTCTCTAATTAATTAGTTAATTATATTATAGAATTATAAATATTATTAAGAGTCTGTTTGATATTATGGTTTGCCTGTGGTGAGATGACAAAACTATTTTAAAGTGTTTGGTTAATGACGAGAAATTGTGATTACTAATCGTGATTTCTTTTAAAAACTGAGTTTTGCAAAAGTTAAAACTTTAGTTTTTCCCACCATCAAAATATTTTTTTTTAAAAAAAAAGGCACCACAATTATTTTTTTAATATAAATCAAAATTTCATAACACTGTTTATGAACCACACTTTTCTACTCACAACACCAAACAGAGCATAAGTTATTACATTTTAGTAAATATTTATATTGATCTTTCTTACTTTCCAAACAAATAATATGATTATTTTCTTTTTTTTTTAAATATATTTAATTTAATAAGGTCTGTAAAAAAATTTTGCCTAAAGCCCAAAAAAAAAAAAACTTGAGTTGCCCATGAGTATAAAATAACGTTAAAAAATATCTCATGTTTTGAAATTATAATTTTATAAGTATTAAAACTTACTTATTTAATAGAGTGTTAAAATACCAACGTTAATAATACATTAAAGCTCCACCAACGAGTCCAAAATCTCCAGTGATATTAGAATGTATGAAAATGTTGCCTTATTCAGTCCGTAGAGCAAATTCAAAGCGGGCACTATTATCAAACAGAGTATTATTTTTCTAAAATATTTTTACAATAAAAAAAATGATATCCTATTATAATAAATTAAAATAAAAGCCAAAGCATGTTTATTTTTATATTATTTTTAATGAGTCACAAATAATGAAAATAATAATAAAAAAAGGGGGTTGCTTCTCAGTAAGTCAAACTCAGAAAATAGAAGGGGAAAAGTCAACAAATCAGACGTTCAGGGGCTTGCAGAGGAACATGAGAGATGACGTGGAAGCATCAGATTCACCAAGTCTCTCATAACAATCGATGCAAAACAGAGAGAGCGAGAGCTGCAATTCATCACGAGTGCACGTCCTTTTGACTCGGTGACTCGTCGTCAACTCGGCCAGCCGACTCAGCAGAGGACGCAAGCAAACCATGTAGAGCCTCTTGTATCCACCGAGAGCGAGGACGACGGGGCGGACGCTTGAGGGAGGAGGTGACGACACGTGGCGGAAGCAGAGCTCTTCCCAGAGAGAGTCGTTGCGGGCCAGCGTGCACCAGAGCCGGCAGACGGAGGAGGCGACGCAGAGGGAGCGACCGTCAAGTCGTTTGAGGATTTCGATGAGAATGTCTATGTCGTCGTTGATGAAGAACTTTGGTTCTTTTGTTTTTGCTGCTGCTGCTGCTGCATGGGAATTATTTTGTGGTGGCGTTGCACCATTATTATGTGTTAAAGCTGAACTTTGAGAGAGAGAGAGAGAGAGATTGTGTATGTGTTTGAGAGGTTAACAAAATTATGAAGAGGGTACCTATATAATATAATGTGAAGTTTTAAGGGTTTTGACTTGTGATAGAGAGTTATTTTTGGGGTTTGATTCATTGCTCAAATGGAGTTTTATATCAAAAGTTTTTTTTTTTTTTTTTTTTTTTTTTGCCTTTTTTTTATATAAATTATGATCAATACTTATTAAATAAAATTTTATAAGTAATTTAATCACGTGTGAAATCAACATGGGATCCAAATTTGTTATTTTATGTTTTTTTTTTTTAATTGTTATGGTTAAAGTATTTATAAATATTCATTTTTACTTATAAATTGACTAAAGTTTCAGGAGCATCACAAGTAATACAATCAACCAATATATCAGGTGTATAGTTGAATTTGATATAATTATTATTTTTATAGGGATTTTTATTAAAAACTCAATTATGATATAATTTTTAATAGTTAATTCTAATCAAACTTAAAAATTACCAAAAAGGATAAATTGTTGAGCTCGCAGCTCATATAGAGTACAGATTAACCCACGGATGACTAATTGGAGAATAAAGGAGTCGCCACCTAGTATAAGACACTGAGAATTATTTAAGACCGCATTACACCCCTCACAAGGACCGATCTTAAATCTGTTTGGGTTCGGAATGGTCCCTTACTAATGTCAGTATAATATCTGAGTTCGAAAGAGGATCCGCATGTCTTATAATGCAATCACACACATGAGTATTTTATATCACACACAGTGCAATAATTTAGAGAATTATAAGATGTCCAGAAATTATTAAAGCAATAATGAAATACGGATTAAACATATCTGTCCGGCTTGGCATCGAAGAAGCCGGGCTGGATAAAATTTTTATCGGATATATATTCTTATGTCCGACCAGACATTATGGTTGTCTGGCCGGATTTGCTATGTAAATCAGAAAGATCATAAATGTAGAATTATATCCAGATAACAGCCATGACATCATCAGAAACGGTTAGATCAAAAGCAAAGCAATAACAATAGTAAATAATTAAAGAAAACAGAAGCAAGATGATAAATATAGATGCAAGAGCGTGCACGTCTGTTTTCGTGTAGCATGTGGAATTGTATCCCGAATGCAAATCATACTACCGTCCATTTAGAATCTGCTATGGAATCTATGTCCGGGTTTTCATCATATATACCATAGAAACACATACTGCCGAATGTAGCTAGTTGATTGGTCGCACTTTTTGTGCGACAAATGTATATCCGGCCGGACATAGAGGATGTCCGACCGGATATACGGTGTCAATAAACTGGAGAAATCAGATGCATAATTAAGGTTTTGGGTCCCTCGGGTCGTACCTGAAGCGTTACTCGGGCCCGATAATACCTCTGAAAGCTTTAGGGTTGCTGCTGGTTCTCTTGCTGAAGGAAAAAAAAATTTTGGTTTTTTTTTTTTTTTTTTTTTTTTTTTACTTTTGAAGAAGAATATATCTCTGGCTGTGTGTCTTGATTCCTTTTTATAGTGTTTAGGATTTGGTTAATAAGGAAAAAATCCCTCTATTCAGGAAAACGGTTAAGAAAGAAAGTAAGCTTTTATGGAAATTGACTAAGAAGGAAAGAAATCGAATCCTCTTGAAAAATTAGAAACCTGATCCATGTCCAACCAGACTTGAAGTATATCCAACCGGACAGGACGGTCTTATGTCCGGCTAGGCATATATGATGTTTGGCCAGAACTATGGCTAATATTTCAGATTTTCCGAGGTTTCATTCCCTTCCAGCATTAAACCCAACAACTTTCCCAAACTTTTCAAGTGTATTCCCATAACAGACTCATCATCGAGTTATACGTAAAAATACGATGTCTACAGTCGCCCCCACTTTGGTAGTCTTGTGCAATGTGTATCAGTGATAAGTCTTTAAAAGTAATGCATGTATTTTTACTTACCTGACTTGTCTGGCGTCGCCGAATTTACTTGGTTGTGTTGTAGTTGATGGTTGTTTAACGGCTGATTGATGTTTGTGGGCTTTGTTCCCAATGCTCTGAATGATTGCAAGTTTTATTCTCCGCTTTGATAGTTGTGGGCTTTGTTCCCGATTCTTTAGAGAATTGTGGTATTTGTTCTCGATGTTGAAAATCATGGGCTTTGTTCCCCCGGTGTTTAGAATGATTGCAAGCCTTATTTCTGACTTTTTGGGCTTTGTTCCCGATTTGGATGATTGTTGGCTTTATTCTTGATGCTCTGAATGATTGCAGACTTTATTCCCGACTTTGGTGATTATGGGCTTTGTTCCTGACTTTGGGCTTTGTTCTCGATTTGGATAGGCTTTGTTCCCGACTTTGGGCTTTGTTCCCGATTTTTACTCCATTCTCGGAGTTGTTGGGTGTTCATCATGAATCTCTACCTCATTCCCGAAGCTTGTTTGATGTTTGTCTATTTCTTTCTCGGAGTTGTCTGTTACTTATCTCCATTCTTGGAGCTATCTCCATTCTCGAAATCTGTATCCATTCTCGGAGCTATCTTCATTCTCGAAGTCTGTATCCATTCTCGAAATTGTATGTGACGCTTTAATCTCATTAAGACTTCATTCCAAATTTGGTGTGTTCTATCGTCTATTCTCATTCCCGATGCTTTTACTTCATTCTTGAAGTTGTCATCTGTCTATCCTCATTCTGAGGTTTCACTTTATTCTTGAAGTTGTCTATTTATCTTCATCCTCATTCTGAGGTTTTACTTCATTTCTGAAGTTGTCTACTATTCATCCTCATTACTAGATCTCGCTTCATTCTTGAAGTTATCTGATGTTCACTCTCATTCTCAAGATATTCCAAATCTGCTTTTATCGGTGTTCTAAATATTATAACTTTCTAAATATTTCAATTTCCATCGGTATTCCAAATCCATTGGTATTTAAAGCCCATCCAGTCCTTCTAAATTTGCCAGTGTTCCGAACCCATTTCCAATCCCAATTCCAAGCTTGTCGTTATTCCAAATTTATTGGTGTTCCAAATCCATTGGCGTTCCAAGCCCATCAGTGTTCCAATCATATAGGCGTGCCAATTCTGTTCAGTTTTCCAAATCTCTTGGTGTTCCAAAGCCTAATTGAGCGGCAGGCGTCGCCCCCAACCACTACAAGAAAGCTATCAAATAGTGACGAAAAAATCCGTAGCTAGCTGACCACTAGCGACGGAATATAGAAAAAATTTCGTCTCTATTTTGTTGGTCGTAAAAAAAATAGCGACGGAAATATTTCATCTGTCGTTAAAATTTTAGCGACGAAATTTTATTCCGTCTCTATATAGCGACAGAAATTCCGTCTTTAACTAGCAACGGAAATTCTGTTTCTATTTAACGACGGAAGTAATTCCGTCTCTAAATAGAAACAAAATTTTTTGTCACTATTTAGTGACGCAATAAAGATTCCGTTGCTAATTAGAGACGGAATTTCCGTAACTATTCCATAGCTATATATTCAAAAAAAAAAAAAACGAAAATTTTAAAATTTTAGAGGTGGGAAATTTAAAAATTTTAAAGATGCATGAAACTTTTAAAATTTTAGAAAGGAAAAAATTTTAAAATTTTAGAGAGGTATGAAATTTTATAATTATATAGATGTGAGAAATTTATAAATTGTAGAGAGAGTAAATTTTTAAATTTTAGATAAGGGAAAATTTTAAACTTTTTGAATGGTAGAAAATTTTAAAAAATTGACTTTTTTAATGTTATATATAAATCTTCAATTTCACAAGACACTGTAATGTCCACCGCAAGCTTCGACACACCACCATCCATTTACGCCACTTTAAACCAAAAAAATATATATATTAGTGTTTGTTTCTTAAGAAATTTTAAAAGTGGAGATAAGAAAAATGAGAGATTGATAATGAGAGTTGAGGTATGAAAAAATTTGATGGTATATGGAATCGAGTAGGAAAATAAAAACTTGATGATATATGGAATTGAGTAGGAAAATTTTGGATGATATATTGGAGTTGAGATTTAAAAAGATTGTGGTGTATATATAGAGGAAAAGATAAGAGAAGCAGAAAGATTTGTAAATTTTATAGACATTTGAAATTTTCGTAAGGCGGGAAATTTTTGAAAATATTGGAGGGATTGCAAATTTTATAAATTAGCTACGGAATTTTAATTCCGTTTCTAATTATCGAGGGAATTATAATTCCGTTTCTAATTAGCGACGGAAAATCCGTCTCTATTTTTTTAAAAAAAATTGGCGCCGAAAGGATTAAATTTAAAATGGGGGATTGAAAATTTTGAAATTAACTACGGAATTTTAATTCCGTTTCTAATTAGCTACGGAATTTTAATTTTGTTTCTAATTAGCGACGGAATTTTCATTCTGTTTCTAATTAGCGATGAAAAATTCGTCTCTATTTTTTTTTTAAAAAAAAAGTGGCGCTGAAAGGATTAAGATTTTGGGGAGATTGGAAATTTTAAAATTAGCTACGAAATTTTAATTTCGTTTCTAATTAGCGACGAAATTTTCATTTCGTTTCTAATTAAAGACGGAAAAATTCGGTTTCTAATTACCAATTAAAATTAAAATAAAAATGAAAATTTAAAATTAGTTATGGAATTTTAATTCCGTTTCTAATTAGCGACAGAAAAATTCCGTTTCTAATTACCCATTAAAATTAAAATAAAAATGAAAATTTAAAATTAGTTACGGAATTTTAATTTTGTTTCTAATTAGCTACAGAATTTTAATTTCGTTTCTAATTAGCGACGAAATTTTCATTCCGTTTCTAATTAGAGACGGAAAAATTTCGTTTCTAATTATCAATTAAAATTAAAATAAAAATGAAAATTTAAAATTAGCTTCGGAATTTTAATTTCGTTTCTAATTAGCTACGAAATTTTAATTTCATTTCTAATTAGCGATGAAATTTTCATTCCATTTCTAATTAGCGACGGAAAAATTCCGTTTCTAATTACCAATTAAAATTAAAATAAAAATCAAAAATCAAAAATTAGCTACGGAATTTTTATTTCGTTTCTAATTAGCTACGGAATTTTAATTCCGTTTCTAATTAGCGTCGAAATTTTAATTCCGTTTCTAATTAGTGACAGAAAAATTCCGTCTCTAATTACCAATTAAAATTAAAATAAAAATGAAAATTTAAAATTAGCTACGGAATAAATATTTCGTTTCCATTTAGCGACGGAATAGTAATTTCGTTTCTAATTAGCGACGAAAAAATTCCGTTTCTAAATGAAATTAGCGACGGAATAATAATTCGTCTCTAATTAGCGACAGATTTTCGTTTTCGTCTCTAATTTAGAGATGAAATTTTTTTTCTCGCTAAATTTCGTCCCTAATTTCATTATCCGTTTCAATTCTGTCTCTATTCCATCATTAAATTTTGAAACAGAATATTCTGTCACTAAATTTTGTCGCTCAAACTGTAATTTATTGTAGTGAACTATTATATTTAGGCGAGCCTCACCTCTAGTTACTACATTCAAGCGGGTCTCGCCCCTAGTATTCTTTCTTAGGCGAGATTCGCCCCATGTCTTTGTCCTTCTGACTATCGGGTGCTCTGTTTCTTGGAGGCTTCGACTTTTGACTGCTACTGAGTGTTCTGCGTTTTGCTGCACTTTTTGGAGGCTGGTGTTTGTTCAAGTTTCCTGTAAAAAAATATTATTTGTATATATGCATGTATGTATGTTGTGTATGTATGCAAATGATCTCTCGTTCTTTGGCTTGAAAGGGTGCATGAGTCGCATTATTATTCTTTGGAGGTATTGTCAGATTTTATCTCACTCATTGCCCAGGCTATCCTTCGGGGTTCCCAAATCATCGATCTCACTTTCCAAATTTTATCATGCAATGGCTCCTCGTATGTTCTCAAAAAAAATTTCTTTCAAATCCATTCTCTTTTCAAAGTACGGGCACCGTCTAGACTTAAAATTCAATTCCAACCTAGGTTTCACGTATCGAATGCTTCTCCAAGTGTGTGTGGGGTTCTTTTACTAAGAATTATGTGCAACCCAGATTGTGGCACTACATGTGGATTTAGTGCTGACACTTAAGTTCATTTTATCCATTCATTTGCCTAGACAAACTAACATCTATTTAAGGATCAATAAGAATTTGAAATTTGTAGGGTTTATTTTGTCCCTAGCTTCATTGAGTCATCAAATTACCTTTTGACATAAAGACTTCACAACTGTGATGCGAGCCCTTATTACTCAACAGTTCACCAGCTCAACTCACTACAAGAAAATATAGTTTTAGTGACGGAATTTAGCGACGAAATATTCCATTTCAACATTTAACGATGGAATAAAGACGAAATTGAAACAGATAATGAAATTAGGGACGAAATTTAGCGACAAAAAAATTTCATCTCTAAATTAGTGACGGAAACATATGTCTCTAATTAGCGACAGATTTATGTTTCCATCGCTAATTTAATTTAGAAAGAGACTTTTTCCATTGCTAATTAGAAACGAAATATCTATTCTGTCGCTAATTTCAATTTTCTATTTAATTTTAATTTTAATTTCTAGTTAATTTAGAAACAGAATTTTTCCATCGCTCAGTAGAAACATAATTAATATTTCGTCGCTAAATAGAAACATAATCTCAATTCCGTAGGTAATTTTAAATTTTTATTTTTATTTTTATTTTAATTTCAAATTTATAAAACTATTGTTAATTAGAAACAGAATTTTTCTGCCGCTAATTAGAAACTGAATTAATATTTCGTCGCTAAATAGAAACGTAATCTCAATTCCGTAGCTAATTTTAAATTTAAAATTTAAAATTAGCTACGGAATTTTAATTTCGTTTCTAATTAGCTACGAAATTTTAATTCCGTTTCTAATTAGCGACGGAATTTCCATTCCGTTTCTAATTAGTGACGGAAAAATTCCATTTCTAATTACCAATTAAAATTAAAATAAAAATGAAAATTTAAAATTACCTACGGAATAAATATTATGTTTCTATTTAGCGACGGAATAGTAATTTCGTTTCTAATTAGCGACGAAAAAATTCCGTTTCGAAATGAAATTAGCGACGGAATAATAATCCATCTCTAATTAGCGACGCATTTTCGTTTCCGTCTCTACTTTAGAGATGAAATTTTTTTTCTCACTAAATTTCGTCCCTAATTTCATTATTCGTTTTAATTTCGTCTCTATTCCGTCGTTAAATTTTGAAACGGAACATTCTGTCACTAAATTCCGTCGCTGAAACTGTAATTTCTTGTAGTGAACTATTATATTTAGGCGAGCCTCACCTCTAGTTACTACATTCAAGCGGGTCTCGCCCCTAGTATTATTTCTTAGGCGAGATTCGCCCCATGTCTTTGTCATTCTGACTGTCAGGTGCTCTGTTTCTTGGAGGATTCGACTTTTGACTGCTACTAAGTGTTCTGTGTCTTGCTGCACTTTTTGGAGGCTGGTGTTTGTTCAAGTTTCCTGTAAAAAAATATTATTTGTATATATGCATGTATGTATGTTGTGTATGTATGCAAATGATCTATCGTTCTTTGGCTTGAAAGGGTGCATGAGTCGCATTATTATTTTTTGGAGGTATTGTCAGATTTTGTCTCACTCATTGCCCAGGCTATCCTTCGGGGTTCTCAAATCATCGATCTCACTTTCCAAATTTTATCATGCAATGGCTCCTCGTATGCTCTCAAAAAAAAATTCTTTGAAATCCATTCTCTTTTCAAAGTACGAGCACTGTCTAGACTTAAAATTTAATTCCAACCTAGGTTTCACCTTTCAAATGCTTCTCCAAGTGTGTGTGGGGTTCTTTTACTAAGAATTAAGTGCAACCCAGACTGTGGCGCTATGTGTGGATTTAGTGCTGACACTTGAGTTCATTTTATCCATTCATTTGCCTATACAAACTAACATCTATTTAAGGATCAATAAGAATTTGAATGTAGGGTTTATTTTGTCCCTAGCTTCATTGAGTCATCAAATTACCTTTTGACATAAGGACTTCACAATTGTGATGCGAGCCTTATTACTCAACAGTTTCCCCAGCTCAAGTCACTACAAGAAAATATAGTTTTAGCGACGGAATTCAGTGAAGAAATATTCCATTTCAAAATTTAATGATGGAATAGAGACGAAATTGAAACAGATAATGAAATTAGGGACGAAATTTAGCGACAAAAAAATTTCATCTCTAAATTAGTGACGGAAACATATGTCTCTAATTAGCGACAGATTTATGTTTTCATCGCTAATTTAATTTAGAAACAGACTTTTTCCATTGCTAATTAGAAACGAAATATCTATTGTCGCTAATTTCAATTTTCTATTTAAATTTTAATTTTAATGTCTAGTCAATTTAGAAACAGAATTTTTCCATCGCTAAGTAGAAACAGAATTAATATTTCGTCGCTAAATAGAAACATAATCTCAATTCCGTAGGTAATTTTAAATTTTTATTTTTATTTTTATTTTAATTTCAAAATTGTAAAACTATTGTTAATTAGAAACATAATTTTTCCGCCGCTAAATAGAAACTGAATTAATATTTCATCGCTAAATAAAAAACATAATCTCAATTCCGTAGCTAATTTTAAATTTTTATTTTAATTTCTAATTTTTAAATTATTGTTAATTAGAAACGAGATTTTTTCATCGTTAAATAGAAACAGAATTAATATTTCGTAGCTAAATAGAAACGAAATCTCAATTCCGTAGCTATTTTTTAATTTTAATTTTAATTTATAATTTACAAAACTAATGTTAATTTGAAGCATAATTGTTCTGTCTCTAATTAGAAACGGAATTAATATTTCGTCGCTAAGTAGAAACGAAATCTCAATTCCATAGCTAATTTTAAATTTTAATTTTAATATTCATTTCTAATTTGTAAAACTATTGTTAATTAGAAACAGAATTATTCCGTCACTAATTAGAAACGAAATCTCTATTCCGTCGTAAGTTCTTAAAATTTTCAATCCCCCAAAATTATATTCCTTCGGTGCCATTTTTTTTAAAAAAAAAAATAGAGACGGATTTTCCGTCGCTAAATAGAAATAGAATCAATTTTCCATCGCTAAATCGAAACAAAATCTCTATTATGTCGCTAATTTTTAAAATTTTCAATCCCTCTAAAATTTTATTCAGCAGGCGGCATTTTTTAAAAAAAATAGAGATGGATTTTTCGTTGTTAATCCATCGGTAAATAGAAACGGAATCTTTATCCCAACTCTAAATTTCGTCAAATTTCAAAAATTTACCACCTTACAAAAATTTCAAATGTCTAACAAATTTATAAATCTTCTCGTTTCTCTTATTTTCTTTCTCTATATATACACCATAATCTTTTTAACTCTCAACTCCAATACACCATCAAAACTTTTCTTACTCAATTCCATATACCATCAATTTTTTTCATACCCCATTATCAATCTCTCATTTTTCTTATCTCCATTTTTAAAATTTTCCTGAAAAAAACACTAATATTTTTTTTTTGGTTTAAGGTGGCGTAAATGGATGATGGTGTGTCGAAACTTGTGGTGGACTTTACAGTGTCTTGTGGAATTGAAGATGTATATATAACAATTAAAAAAACTCACTTCTTTAAAAATTTTCCCTTATCTAAAATTTAAAAATTTCATCTCTCTATAATTTAAAATTTTCTCACATCTATATAATTATAAAATTACCCGCCTCTTTAAAATTTTAAAATTTTTACCTTTCTAAAATTTAAAACTTTCGCTTATTTATAAAATTTAAAAATTCCATGCATCTTTAAAATTTTAAATTTCCCGCCTCTCTAAAATTTTAAAATTTTGTTTTTTAAATGTTTTAAAAAATATATAGTTACAGAATATCTACATAAATTATGTCTCTATTTAGCTATGGAAATTTATTCCATCACTAAATAGCGATGGAATTTCTGTCGCTATGTAGTGACAAAAAAATTTCGTCGCTAAATAGAAATGGAATTTCCATTGCTATTTAGCGACGAAAAGTATTTTGTTGCTAAATGGAAATGGAATTTTTCATCGTTATTTAGCGACGAAATAAAATTATGTCGCTAATTATCTATGGAACTTCCGTCACTATATAGAGACGAAATAAAATTATATTGCTAATTTTAGCGACGAATGTAATATTTTCGTCGTTATTTTTTTTTGCGACCAATAAAATAGAGACAAAATTTTTCCGTCGCTAATTAACCATTAGCGACGGAATACCTATGGATTTTTCTGTCGTTATTTGACTATTTTCTTGTAGTGAGTTGCTTTGCATACTCAATACTTGAGTTGTCGTTTGATACAAAAGTAGTCGTGGGGTTTACGATACTTCTGGTTACTAAACACTTCAAACAGTGGAGTGGATTTTTGGGATTCACCCTTTTTCTCTCTTTGCTTTTTTATTTTTCTTATATTTTCCTTTTTTTTTTTCACATTTTTCCTTTTTTTTTTCTTTTCATTTACGTCATCTCATTAACCTAATACCATCTCAGTCTTAATCTTGGAAAAAGGTTAAATGAATGTCAAGTGTTTCGACTAATTCTACAAGTCGTGCCAACATAAACTCTTTCTAAGCATACCTTGCAATTCTTTAATGCGCATTGTGGATATCATTCTGCTAAAATAATTTCAAAATTTAAAATTATTTTAAGGATTTATACATGCTCATCTTTTGTTAAAAGATAAATTTTTTTACAAAATCAAGTTTATTTCAAAAAATGAGTCATTACATGACAAAAAGTAAAGACGCGAAATGTAATGATTTGAAATCCGATTACTGGTGAAACTTGAATCTCGTGTTTTAAACGAGCACATCTTTTAATCTCATGACCATGGAACTGGTGAAACTTGCAATAATAAGTCAGGTTGCCATATTTAGCCATTGGTTTCTATTGTGGGTCCAATGGCTTCAAAAGACCCTGTATTTTCAGTTCTTCAAGTACTTGGTCCAGTGGATTTCCCATGTTGGAGAAGTGTCGCTCATGGACGGCGTTCACTTCCGATGTTAAACTTTTTGAGCCTCTTCTACTATTTTTCTTATATCGCCATTGGCCGTAGAGCTTCTTATACTTACGCCTCTTATTTCTTGCTTCGGCCTTAACAGTCTGAGGTTCCTTCCATTTGATCGCAACAATGGTCAAAGTTAGTAGTTGTTCAGTCATTTTGTTCAACTTATCCTCCATTCGGTATATGCGAGAACTGTTACCGTTGGTCATTTTTGTGCTGCTTGTGATCAGCCTCTTAACTAATTTACTTTCTTCTCTAACTTAATATGTCACTATGATTACGTCATTCACAAAGTGTTAGTATGATGCATGTATGCATGGTTGCATATATGTATGAGATGCATGAAATGCAGCATAATCCTTCCAACCTTATCTCTCTCGTACATGCGGTAAGTCAATATCTGCTCTAGGTTTGGCTAAGCTTATGCACCAACAAGGGTACACAAACCCATTCTCTTCTATGCTAAAAATGTGAACCTTGGCTACCTCGGTTATTTTCCATTGTTAAAAGAAAAAAGTCGTCCATATACACAATGACTAAATCTAATATGAGGATTGTGTCATTGTTTAAAAATGACAAATCAAAGCCTTGGTAATCAAGGTTATTGGGGATGGGCCATGAAATATTTAGGAACATCCAAGTGGGCCAGGGCGAGGTGTACCTTTTGCTTTGGCACATTTGAACCTTAACCAAATACTCTAGGGCGACAAGGTTGTCATACAAGTTGGCCCATAGACGTTTTGAAGTAATTGGCCTAATTATCTTAGAATGCAAACGTATCCCAATTGAAAATGCCCAACAAGTTTACGTCTTATGGTAAGAGGATAAATCCACTTCAAACGGTTAGGGCCCAAACACAAGCAATATGGAGGTTTATTCCTAGGGGTAAATATTTATAGGCTCATATGTGGTATTACTTTTGGGTTAGGCTTAGGCTCTCATCGGTGAAGGGTTGTCCATAAATAGGTCTCTCCACCCAATACTTTGAACAACCAATGAACACACATTTTTTATACCCAATGGTATGACTTGCCCATAATAAAGTCTCCCCACCCAAGGGTTTGATCGACCAATAAATGCACTGATACCCAAGGATACGTGTCAACAAGTGATGGTTATCATTATATAGCGATCTACCGCCTTGAGTGAAAGTGATTTCACGATATACGATGCCATCGGGTTTGAAGGGTATTGAAAAAGAATGAAAATATGATTCACTTCAATTTTACCATGGATACTATAAGGTATTTTTTCGGGATAGATTCTCTATCCCTAGTGAAGTCACCATGTGTAGGAGCGAAACGAGATTTACGGCTATGTCTATGACTCTGTTAAGCTCGTAGCTCGTAGAGAGTACGGATTAGCCCACAGGGGACTAACTAGAGAATAAATGAGTCGTTACCCAGTATAAGACACTGGAAATGATTTAAAGCCACATTATACCCCTCGTAAGATCTGACTTTAAACTTGTTTGGGTTCGAAATAGTCTCTTATGAAAGTCAGTATAATATCTAAGTTTGAGAGAGGATCCATATGTCTTATAATGCGATCACACACATGAATAGTTTATATCACACACAGTATAATAATTTAGAGAATTACAAGATGTTCATAAATTATCAAAGCAATAATAAAATACAAAATAAACATATATTTCCGGCTTGACATCGAAGAAGTCGGGCCGATCAAATTTTTTTACCGGACATTCTGGATGTCTGGTCGAATTTGCTACGTAAACCAGAAAGATCAAAAACACTGAATTATTTGTAGATGACAACCATGACATCATCAAAAATGATTAGATAAAAAGCAAAACAGTAACAACAGTAAATAATTAATGAAAACAGAAGCAAGATGATAAATATAGATGCAAGCTTGCGAACGTTCGTTTTCATGTGGTACATGAAGTTGTATCTGAGTGCAAATCATATTACAATCCATTCGAAATCGGCCATGAAATCTACGTCTAGGTTTCCATCATATATACTACAGAAACACAGACGGCCAGATATAGTCAGTTGATTGGCTGAACTTTTTGTGCGACAAATGTATGCTCAGTCGGACATAGATGATGTCCGATCGGATATGCAGCGTCAATAAAATGGAAAAATCAGATGTTGAATTAAGGTTTTGGGACTAGGTTGTACCTCAAGTGTTACTCGGCTCCGAGAACACCTCTGAAAGCTTTAGGATTGCTGATGGATCTCTTGTTGGAGGAAAACAGTTTGTGTTTTTTGTTTGTTTTTTTTTTTTTTTTTATGTTTGAAGAAGAATATGTCTCTGGCTGTGTGTCTTGATCCCATTTTTATAGTGTTTAGTTTTGGTTAAAAAAGAAAAAGATCACTATATTCAGGAAATCGGTTGAGAATGAAAGTAAGATTTTATGGAAATTGGCTAAAAAAAAAAAGAAATCGAATCCTCCTGAAAAATTGGAAACCCAATACATGTCCAGCTAGACTTGAAGTATGTTCGGCCGGACATGATTATCTTATTTCCTACTAGAGAAAGATGATGTATGGCCATAACTACGGTTGTTCTTTCGGATGAGATTTCTTTCCCTTCCAGCATTAAACCTGACAACTTTCTCAAACCTTTCAGGTGTGTTCCCATAAGAGACTCATCATCGAATTATGCGGAAAAATGAGATGTCTAAAGTCACATTGAACACAATCACAATAATATTTTACTTAACTCACAAAGAATCGAGTCATAGTCATATTTTTTCTCATAGTCAAAATGTAACTATCAATTGTGTGACTAATAATTTAGTTATGGTTGTGTCTTAGTCACATTGCCGAACCTTATTCATATTGAATACGGTCATATTTGTAACATAAGTTATACATTACCGATCCTTAGTCACATTTGTGACCTCAGTCACATTAATTACGTTAGTCATATTGCCAACTCTCAATCACATTGAGCACAATCACAATTATACCTCATGCATATTGCCGACCATACATTAGTTATCCTAGTCACATTCCTCAGTCACATTACCGACCCTCATATACATTGAGCACAATCGCATTTGTGAATTTAGTCACATTGTGACGGTATTTTTTTTACCTACATTCACAAAATGAATTTCAAATAGGTGTATGTCTGAGTGTATATTTATTTAGGCACAGTTACTATGTGACTATAAGTGGTTTCATCCACAAAGAACAAATCAAAAAGAAATTAATATTTAGTGTGTTTATAATAAAAATATGTGTTTTTAAAACGCAATACCCAAAAAAGAGATAAAGGTTAACATACACACATATTTCTTAAAAAGCAAACAAAAAAGTTATTATACACTTGTATAGTATTTTGAATTTTTTATAAGGATAAAAGGGAGGAAAAAATTAGGCCAAATAGAGTTTAAATAATAATAATAAAAAAGAAGAAGATTAAAGTGTAATAAAACTTAAAATCTTATTAGTCAAAAGAGATTAAAGTCTAATAAAACTTTAATCTTAGGATTAACGAGTA
Source organism: Zanthoxylum bungeanum (assembly GCA_019454045.1). NCBI lineage: Eukaryota > Viridiplantae > Streptophyta > Magnoliopsida > Sapindales > Rutaceae > Zanthoxylum > Zanthoxylum bungeanum. The sequence continues at coordinate 39,223 of SKCR01028227.1, forward strand.
AATAAGTTATGGGAAATATGATTTTTTGATATATTTTTAATTTTGATCTACTAGTAAATAACTAAATATGACTTTTAGGTTAGAGTTTGGTGGAGAATATTGCACTGAGAGTATAAGTTAATTTATAAGATATGAAATAAAAACTAAAATATAAACTAGTATAGAAAAATAATCTCATGTTGTGAGAGTATAAACTATCATTAATGCTAATGTTAACTATATATTTGATATAACATTTAAACACTAACTTATAAGCTCACTAAACTATACATTAAACAATGCCTTAATGTTAATGATTTTGACAAAACAATATGTATCGTACTTTTTTTTATTAGATAACTGTGGAGTAAAAACATCTTAATTTTCAAGTCTTAAAATTAACAGTATCCCAATTCCAAATATACCCTTAGAGAAAAATTATGACTGTGAGAGATTAGTTTTCATATTGTTGATAAATATTTGTAGTAAGCTAGAAAATATTTGGGAAGTATGTTTTTCACATTGATGGGAAAGAGAATGGTTTATTTTATTAATATTTATTTGTGTATGTTACGGAGAGAGTCAAAGCATATGATAGAGAGTATAAATTAACTTATAAGTTATGTAATAAATGTTAGATTATAAGGTAGCGTTAAAAAATAATCTCATATTATGGGATTATAATTTAAGGAATATTAATGTTAGCGTTAAAGAACACGTTTAATGGAGATTTTTAACACTAGTGTTAAAACGCTCCATCAAATAGAGCTCATTCAGGTTAATGAGAGGAAGCATCTGAGGAGAGAGAAGAACAAGCTAAAGGAAAGGGTCCAAAGTTATTAATTGGAAACCAATACCTTTTTTTTTCCAAAAGTGTAATTGAAATATATATACCGTGAAGTTTTAATGAGAAATCTCTTTTTTTAAATCAAAAAAAATTATTCTTAATTAGTATTGAAGGAGTACATACAATATTATTGTGTATTTAACCTAAAATCAATATTTTACAAAATTTAATAGTAAATATTAAAAATAAAAAATAAAATAAAATAAAATAAAAAATATAGATTCCATCTATCTATTATTAGATTACATGAGAGAATAAATAAGTAAAGGGTATTACTGATTAGATATCTTTGGCAGTTCATTTTACACTGCTCACTAAATCAGTAGAAACCCTCTCTCTCCCCCCTAAAATCTAGCAAAACTATTAGAATGTGAAAAATAATAATTTGTCATTTTCAAATTAAAAAAAATCATATCAAAGAATCTTATACATTTTCATCCTTAAATAATAATTTAACTTGTGTACCAACCAAACATAAGAAAGAGCATTAAGATTGTGATAAGGGGAGTATATACTTATTTGGTTTTGTCTAATAGGTGTTGGATTGTGCTTAGAAAGGAAACCCCCCCCCCCCCCCCCCCCAATACATCTGAGACAGGAAGCATATCAAAGGTTTGAAGTTGACATTAGATTTGTAAAGTTCTCTTTAGTGTGACTTTATTCCCCACCAATACTTTTCCATGGGGAGTTGTTTTTTTATGTGTTGGAGATTTGTATCTTGGACACATTCAAGAAAGTATAGCAAGCACTGTTCCTATTCTTGCTGGTGGGAATTTGATAATTGCAAGATTACAAGAAGAAACTCTTGTAAAAAATTTCACACATTCACTCATTTCCCCCATTGACTATCATTTGTACTTTGTTCTTGTAAAGTATGTGCCACATGCTAAGGGGTCAACTTGCACAGAAGATTAGAGAAAAAGTTTTTACCCTTTTCATCAATTTGAACAAAATACACACAAATCATGAGAAGTTGGAAAACAAATTGTGAATAAACAAACAAGGGGATAAAATGTGAACAGAAAGGACCCAGAAAAGAAGAAACAATGAATTTACAACCATTAGGGTTCTCTTCTCTAACTTCTCTCTTATTTTGAAGTGAATTGTAACATGGAATCTGGACTTTTAATATTTTTAGAATAATTTTGGTTGAAATGGTTGTATGTTTTCTATGTGGCCTTCTGTTATTATTTTTGAGATAAGGCAATGCATATGGACTATGCAATAATGCAAATTATGAAAAAGAGGAAGAGAATCAAAAGAGCTGGGCTGAATGACGGTCAGTACCTGTTTTGTTGCTTATACATGTATCGCAGGAAGAGGATGAGAACTTAGACCATTGAAGGTCAGCAATTAACAGTTTCTGGACCACTTTAGCTCTTAAATATTACGAGTCATGTGATATTTAGGACAAAGAGTTTGTTTCATAAGGGATATAGTATTTGAGTTGGTTTTCAAACATCTTAATAAAATTTATCATCGGGTTTGAGTCTTGGAGGAGGTAAGAGGTTATATGGTACACATATAGGCTGACGGATCCTATTTTGATACTCACTTGATTAACGAGTGCATCGGTCCACACCCAACGAATATTTAGAGGTCAGACTATGAAAGGTTTCTGACATACATGACATCAAAGTGTGGAGGATCCCACACAAAATCAATGATATCCTATAGTCAAAGGATCACATATGATAATCGACTCGAAAAGATTCATATTGACGGCGGTGTGTATTTCCAACTATTAGGAATCACCTGTGAGTCATTCAGTATTCGGTCCAACCAATACCTACACATATATACGAGCTTCCAAAGCTCATGGTATATCAGGTTAAACCATTGGAACTCCAATTCCAATATACGACATGTGTTATTCTTCTAGGTTATAGGAATTCGACCGTATTCAAAAACCACCGACTCTGAATATTTACTTTAAGAATAGTTTATATTAGTAATATTTATCCCAATGTCGGACCACCTAGTGTCCAATATCAGTTGACAAGGGTTATCTGGTGAGCAGGCTCGTTATGGGCCTTATCGATTCCCCCTTACTAAAACTTCATAGACCCATTTGCCCTGTTTCTCTTTATAGACTCTCTCTTAGCTTGACTTTCTTTCGCCCGTAATTCCAATTGCAATGTGGCATCTAAAGCATCAGCATATGTGGTCGAGTCTGATATCTGAATGGACCTAGACAGGTAGTCCTTCAACCTATTCATAAATCTCTCTACCTTGAGCTTCTCCGTACCAATCAAATATGGGGCATAACGGGAGAGTCCGCTAAACTGTACATCATACTCGACCACAGTCATCTGTTCTGTCTGCTTTAAGTGTCCAAATTCCTGAGCTCTGGCATCCTGAACACTTTTTGATATGAAACAGGCTAAAAATGCTCTGTTGAACTCGGACCATGCTAAAGGCATGTCTGGAGTACTCCTCCCAAAAGCAAAGGAAGTGAACCACTTGTAGGCAATATATTTCAAGTGGAAGCTTACAAACTCGATTGATCTGAATGAAGTGCATCCAAGTGCTACACAAATCCTGTTGGACTCTTCAATAAACCCAATTGGATCGGTATTAGATTCGGTGCCCGAAAAATTAGGAGGGTGCATTTTATGAAACTCAAGTAATGACAACACTACTACATGTCTTGGTTCAGCTGGGTCGGTACAAGTGGCTGATTACCCTTAGAGGGCGATGAACACTAAAAAGTGCACATTTCTTAAAGACTTTGGCCAAAGCATTTATGATGACCTCGACTTGTATAGTTCAGAAAGGCTATTCGTGTTCTCCGCGATTTTAGAGGTGGTCGAATTGTGTACATATTAGTTAGGCTTATATGACGAACGTGTTTGAACTTAGAGAGTCTCAATATAAAGTGTACTCGTTTAGCACTTGGGTAGCCGATAATTTTTTATAATACATAATATTCGATATCATAATTATCAACTAAGATAATCAAGTGTTATTGGATAACATTGATTATTTACTTTGACAAATTGGATTAATTGGATTAATTCAAGATTTACAAAATAGCTTTGTCGTAATTTCATAAATATCTCTACCATTTGAGGATATTTTGGTAATTGTAAATATGTAATTATAGGTGTTTTTGGCTTGATTTAATTGGATTAAATCAAAGTGGTAAACATTGAGCTAATCCATTTTCTAATCTTTGTTTTGATTTAATTATATTAATTCAAAGTGGTAGACAATGGTGATTAGTCACACCTAATTGATAAATTAGATTAAGCCCGCATGAAAGTTTATTGGAACTTTTATTAATTAAAAATTGTCTAAGTTTTGCTATAAATAGCAAGCTTGAGGAATGTTTTAATTAAGCTTGTGAAAGCTAGATACAAGTATTTCTTGGAGAAATTAGCCTAAGTTAGAGAAGAGTTTAGAGAAGCTTTGGAAGATCTCTACAACATTTCAACAAGGAAAAATCAAGATTGGATCTTGGAGTGAAGCTTGCTAGTATTGGAATCAAGATTGGATCTTGGAATCATGTTTGCTAAACTTTGGAAGTTTTCCAACCATTTCAACAAAAGAGAATGAGATTGGATCTTTGTATCAAGCTTACTAGGTAATGTTTGATTTTCCTTTAAGATATATTTTTCATTAGTGAGTTTTCATTAGTGAGACATATAGTGATGAATTATGTAGTAGATACATACTAACATAGCTTGATGTTGAAATTAGGCAACTAATTGTGTTAGGATGGTTTAGAATTATAAACACAATATGTTTGTAATTGGGTCAAAATGTTTATATTAGACATAGACATAAAATTAGAATTTGTAACTCTAGATAATAGCTTTGAGCTAAGGCTACCATTCTAGAATCATTTGACCACCTTTGAATGACCTAAAATTATTCATGAGTCATTTCATTGTAGGATTCTATTTTGGTTTGTAATTTGATTTTTAAAAATGCATATATATATATATATATATATGTTTATTGTATAACATGTGTTGTACTTGGTTTTGAAATTAAAATTATTTTGGATGATTTTAAAAGGTGTTTATGATTTTTAGAAACTAAAAAAAAAATGTTCGGCATAAAACCCGAGAGTGCTGCATTGCACATGCTGCATGTAGCACGCATGTGCCCCAAGTACGTAGGGTCATTTTATCCCGATTTATTTTTACGAATTCTGTTTTATCCAATTTTTCCTAAACACTCATAATGGAATATGGTATTTCATTAAAATATTTAAAAATATACCAATGCTAGATATCCACGGGTTATACCCACTTCCACAGCACGAGGCACCGATCCGACCATAGTGGTTCCACATCCGCCCCAACAGTACAGAGCCAGACATATCTTCTCAAATTGAGAGTAGTTCACCTTCGTGGAGGAGAGGCTCCTACTCAATTAGTAAATAACATGCCCATGTCCTGCTGAATTATTTTGGGCCAATAAGCAACTAATCGACTCGTAAGCGGCCGATATGTATAATTTGAGGGGATTCCTTCCCTAGACTGTACAAGTACAAGAGCTTTAACCAAATATTCTTTTATCTTCTCAAAGGTATGTTGATGCTTCTCCTCCTACCTGAAGTCCTCCTCACTTTTCAGTTTTAGCAGGTTCGAAAATTCTTTGGCCTTTCCTACAATATTTGCAATGAACCTTTTTCACAAAATTTACTTTCCCCAAGAACCGTTATAACTCCTTCTTGATTTGAGGGGGTTGAGCTTCTACGATTGACTTCGTCTTGTTCTTGTCAATCTCGATTCCTCTTTAGTGAACTAAAAATCTCAAAAAGTTTCATGCTTTGACACCAAATGCGCATTTGAGAAGGTTGAGTTTGAGCTTATGTTTCCTCATTCTTTCAAAGCCTTTCCTCAAGTGGTCCACATGATCAGTTTCTCTTTTAGACTTCACAACAACATCATCCACATACACTTCCATAAAAGACTAATCATCTCATGAAAGATAGCATTCATCGCTCTCCGGTAGGTGGCTCCAGCATTTTTGAGCCCGAAAGGCATGACCACTCACTCAACGATACCAAATGAACTAGGACACCTAAAAGCAGTCCTGGAAAATTCTCATTTGTAATAAATATTTGATTATAGCCAAAGAAACCATCCATAAATGACAATAAAATATGTTTTACAATAGCATCAATTAAAGTATTAACTATTGACATTACATATACATCATTAGGAGTGACGACATTTAAGTCTCTAAAATCAATAGACACTCCCAATTTCTCATTCTTTTTCACTACTGGAACTATATTTGCTAGCCACTGGGCATACTTGGTTCTAAATAATTTAGTGTAGCTGGACATGCCAGAGGAACGGGTCCTTAAAGTTGAAATCTGACTTCTAACCGAAACGTTGTGAGACGGACCCTCTAAAGTCTGAAAGGGGTGAACAATTTAGATTCTAACAAGATGTTAAAAAAGTAAATTTTTGGATCTACTATAACTGAATTTGAGATTGAAATTGAAAGGAAATTTCCTTGATTAATGAAATTGTGATTACATAATGAAAGATGGAATCGGTACAATACTAAACTACTAGACAATGAGATTTTAACAAGATTGAAATTACTGGAAATAATTATAATGAATTATACTACAAGAAATTACAATAGAGTTGATGTTGTTGGATTTATTATGTTGATTGCAATAGAATCAACATATCTTTTGTTTTTTTGGAGCAATTGACTCAGATAAGGCTTATCTCGTTCAGCTTGGGCTTGGTCCTCACTTCTCTAACAACTGGGTTGGGCTTGAATTATTTTTGATGCAAACAATATATAATATCACTACCTAAAATAGTTGGTGGCATCTTGTTCGGTAAAGGTACTTTCAGCTGCAAACGAAATGAGGGGTGTTTTCCTCCCTCTTGTCCCCCTACAAATGTCAAATTTGCCCTTCTTCCCAAAAGCCATTACGTATATGTATTTTGATTAATTAATTAATTATTTTATTTATTATTTTATTTTATTATATTAATTAAATATATTTATTTTACAAATTTTTTTATTTTAGTTAAATTTATATTTTTTTCTATTTATATATCTATTCTTTTTAATTTGTTTAATAAATATCAAAAATTTTCTATTTATTGTTTTTTATTTTGTGTTCATTTATTCATTTAATTTTTGTCATTCTTTTTTAATTTATTTACAACTACTTATGTATAATAAAAATGTTCTCATGTATATTAGAAAAATTTATTTTAGAAGAACAGTACAAGTAATAATATAAAAAGTTACACTTAAAAATAAAAAAACATAAATTCTAATTTATGTTGCCTCCAGAGTCTCCTTCTGACGCACTTGGTGATATACCCAATACTTTGTACCATAATTGATTGTGTTGAAGGGGTTTTATTGCGGAAATCCGGTAACGCAGCGGAATAGTGGAAAATCAAATTTTTTTTCTCGGATTAATTAAATAAACTTATTTATTTAATTACCCAATTATCAAATTATGAAATATTACACAACAAATCATATTTTTGTGTAATTACCGAATTACCCCTAAACATTGCATTTTGTTCATTTTAATCCGAAATTGTTCGAAACGATTTTGGATGATTCTAAATCATTACAAATATGAATTTAACATGTCCTACACATTGAAATTCAAATTGCAACAAAAATTCCCAAAAATAGGACCCAAGGCCGAGAGCCTCATTAGTGGGGAAATTGTTCATTTTGCACTTTACATGTTCAAAACACATGAAGATGAAATCCAATCAACCCAATATTTTATATGCATCATATAAACATCCATATACACCATATAAATGAAAAGCCCTAAATTTGGAAGTGGTCTTAAAACTTAATTTTTCAATTTCATCAAATTGGACAAATTAGACCAAATTAGTAAAATCCAATACTTCAATCATGTTTCTTTCACACCAATCAAGTCTCACCACAATGAAACAACTATAGAACAAATCTATGTCATTTAAGAGTGGGTCAATAACTCTAGAATGACAACTTTGATTTCTAAAGAATCAAAAGTAAGCCTTTGAAACCATTTCAAGGCTACTTACATGCTTCAATCTTTTATCCAAGTTCTCAAACAAAAAAACATAAACTTTAAGAGTAGAAAGAACATCAAAGCATCACAAAATGATGCTAAGCTAGTTAGAAACAATTTCCATGTTGAAGGTTTTGAAGAAAGACTTACAAAATTCAAGATTTTCAAAGCCTTTACACTTTAAACTTCAAGCAATGCTCTCAACTCCTTTTGTGTTTTATTTTGTGTATTTGAAACTTATGAAACCCTAAAAATGAAACAAACAATATATACTTCACAAAAAATTGTCCCTTGGCCGAATTTTAAGTAAAGAAAATATCTAGATATTTTCTCAATTTTTGTTTCATTTAATTAGCTTTATCAACTTGTTATATTTAATCATTACAACTTTAATAACTTTATAACAAGTCAACAAAGGCAACTAAAGCCATTGAACAAAATATCACAACTTTAGGATATTTGTATCTTTAATTAATTTAATCATTTAACAATTAAATAATTAAATAATTATTTAAATACAAATATATTAAATATATGTATTATATTTACATTAAATATCAAATACATATATATTTATGATATAAGTCAAATATCTCAATTTGACAATTAATTAATGTGTATTTGATAAAATCTAACATTAAATGAAAATACAAAAAAATACGAAATGACTATTGGGTCCCTACACATGTAATTTTCGTTTAAACTTTAAACGACTTTATAAACAATCAATATTATTTATAAATGTTGCCCTAGTGCTTTACGAGTATATTTCATTAGTGAGACTCTCTAGATTCAGGTATATCCGTCACGAAATCCAATTTCGTGTCCATAATTTATCCCGTAAATTATGACGATCACGGATAAACTCGGTGAATCATACAGGTCGAGGTCATGGCAAATGTATAATTCCTCTGTCACAGGTATCCGGATATATCCTAGAGATATAGATGTAAACGTCAAATCTCTATAGGGATTATCCCGTCGACGTCTCTATCAGCAATCCCAAAAAGAACATTTAGAACTAACTTCTAAATTGTA
>SKCR01028228.1:0-46159 GCA_019454045.1 Zanthoxylum bungeanum
TGATGCATGTGTAGCTCGGGACGAGGCCATAGTATGTAGGGATACCCGAGTGTTGATGCTGCCTATTGGTTAAACGAATGTAAGGTTATGAGCTTGACTCTACATGAGCCTTTAGGGAAGTACCCAATCGATTTGAACCAGATGAAGGTCAAGATATAAGTCCAGCAACATGTGTATTCCATGTCTACAACTTGACTCGACATGAGTTTGTGGGGGATGTCCCCGGTCGACTGGACTTGATGAGTCCAGGAAGATATAAGTCATACGACATGTGTAATCCATGTCTACAACTTGACTCGACATGATTCTATGGGGGATGTCCCCGGTCGACTGGACTTGATGAGTCCAGGAGATATAAGTCATACGACATGTGTAATCCATGTCTACAACTTGACTCGACATGAGTCTATGGGGGATGTCCCCAGTCGACTGGACTTGATGAGTCCAGGAAGATATAAGTCATACGACATATGTAATCCATGTCTACAACTTGACTCGACATGAGTCTATGGGGGATGTCCCCGGTCGACTGGACTTGATGAGTCCAGGAAGATATAAGTCATACGACATGTGTAATCCATATCTACAACTTGACTCGACATGAGTCTATGGGGGATGTCCCCGGTCGACTGGACTTGATGAGTCCAGGAAGATATAAGTCATACGACATGTGTAATCCATGTCTACAACTTGACTCGACATGAGTCAATGGGGGATGTCCCCGGTCGACTGGACTTGATGAGTCCAGGAAGATATAAGTCATACGACATGTGTAATCCATGTCTACAACTTGACTCGACATGATTCTATGGGGGATGTCCCCGGTCGACTGGACTTGATGAGTCCGGGAAGATATAAGTCATACGACATGTGTAATCCATGTCTACAACTTGACTCGACATGAGTCTATGGGGGATGTCCCCGGTCGACTGGACTTGATGAGTCCAGGAAGATATAAGTCATACGACATGTGTAATCCATGTCTACAACTTGACTCGACATGAGTCTATGGGGGATGTCCCCGGTCGACTGGACTTGATGAGTCCAGGAAGATATAAGTCATACGACATATGTAATCCATGTCTACAACTTGACTCGACATGAGTCTATGGGGGATGTCCCCGGTCGACTGGACTTGATGAGTCCAGGAAGATATAAGTCATACGACATGTGTAATTCATGTCTACAACTTGACTCGACATGAGTCTATGGGGGATGTCCCCAGTCGACTGGACTTGATGAGACCAGGATCATCCTCATACTGCAAGTCAAAGGGTTTTTGGAGTCTTCAATGTCATTTGGACCAGAAGAATGTCTATGAAAGTCTTCGTTCTACAGACCTGATGAAGGTCTAAGAGTCTCCTTCTCATACTACTAGACCTGTTGAAGGTCTAAGTAGATCATCACTGATTCTCCTGATATGGGTCCATGAGTCTACGGATGGATGGACCCATAGAATGAATTTGATAAAGGTCCAAGTGGGTCATTACTCCTCTTTCTACCATACATTCCATGATTAGTGTAGAGTCCAATGCGAAATTTACCTCATGAGGGTATACTTTTTTTTTTTTTTTTTAAAAGCATTTTACCCAAGCCGAACTCGAGTGGGATTTTCTCTCGTTGTATCCAACTGGAGCATCCTCGAGACTACATCATTGCTGTGTGGGATAATATCATCAAGATGTGTGTCTATGTAATGTTGACTGGAACCATATGTTGCTCAACTTATTTATTCGTTAAATCGAATGGATCTTTAGCCAATAGCCGATCCTTCCTCCGAAATAGCCTGTGACCTTTTGTGTCGACTGGGCAGGATTTAAATAATACTGCCTTTTGAAGGTGAAATATTTTGTGGATGCCGTCCACTTCATTTGGGATTTTAGACTAATTTATAATTGGAATTGGGCCGGTTGGGCCTGTTTACCCTGCTGAGCCTGGGAAATCTTCAAACACACTTTTGTCTGCCAAAAAATGGACCACTCGACGAATAATGTTTCAAGCCCAGAGCAACCGTCATGGCTTCCTGGACTCAACGCCGCATCTCTCTCATGTTTTTTGTTCAGCCTCTACCCTCTCACTCGACTATAACTTCTTTCTTTCTCTCACGAGACCTGCTCTACCAGCCAAAAATCTGAACAGCAACCGACTCCCAAGCTATAGAAAGGAGCTGCAACTGACTTCTTAGCTACAGAAAGGAGCGGAGAGAGGGTCTACTCTCAACTCAAGGGCATGTCGAGCCCGTGGATGCATTAGGGCATGCGCCTCAGTTCTTTCGTTTGATGATAGTTTTTGCTCGTAGGTGGTAAGGTCTGCGACTGCGAAGCCTGTGGTTTAACCACTGCCCTCATCTTGTGGTGCTGAATTTTCTCATTGTCGCATGTCGAATGGGGTTGTTCATTACTGAGATCACCAATTCATTTAAACACATGGCATCAACAACTAAATGAGGATCTCGACAACGTGATGCCCACCATTCGAAAGTTGAATTCCTCGGAGATGTGGGCGCCGCATTTTGAGTCGTATCATTTCATCATTTAAACCCTCGAGCAGCACATTAAGAATTTGTCGTGTGGGTTGGAATTTGGTTCGAGATCTGTTGATTCAGATGGTTGCGGGGGCTGGATGCCCAATAGGTAAAGAGTCGAATCCCCTGGTAGGGCTGTTTTGACAGCTTCTACTGCCCAGAGCAGTTGCTGTGTCATCTAGGGTAATTACTAGTGATGCCTTCAAAGTGTTTGATGAAATGCCTAACCGGGATTTGGCGTCATTCAACTTGGCAATTTCCAGGTCTGTCACTGTTGCTAGTGCGTTTTCTTCTTGTGAGAGTGTTGATCATGGCTTGCAAATGCATTGCTCGGCAATAAATTTGGGCGTTGACATGGATATATATGTGGCAGGCTTTATTAATGACTATGTATTCGAATCAGAAAGAAGGAATAATTTCAGCTACTGGAGTGTTTAGAGAGATGGCCGAGAAGAATGTTGTGAGCTGTATGCTTGGGAATTGGATTGTCGAAGGTATTTCCAGAATCTGGCGTGTCATCTGAGACTATGTTTGACTTCGGTTCTGTCGTAGGAGATGAAGTCATTACGTTGACGAACGATTTCACATATGGTGATGGGCGTGGTAAGGATACGACAGTTTGAGGGGTGATTTTCAAAAGCATGTCAACCAAAAAGCCTAGATCTTGATGCTCTAGTAGTTGAGCAGTAACAAGTTGTTAACTCGAAGTAGAGCCGCCAGCAAATGCAATCTCACCCATTCAATCGACCTCAAGCGACAACAAATCGCTTTACTCCTACGACAATATCAACTTTGATTTGGGTATTTATGGTGTTCTGATAGGGAGACTGATTAGATTGGGCCAACCCAGTCGCTTCTTTTGCGTATCTATTTGTGTTTTGCTCCTCTAGTTCAGAGACTCACATGTTTCTTTTTTTTTTAATGATCATACTACTCTTCCTGTTACAATTTAGGACATTTGGGGTCTGAAATGAGGTTGCTGTTTTTTTTTTTGGCTGAGCTAATTGGTTGAGGAGATTGAATTCTCGACTTGGCTGGTTCTAAGATCAATTTATAGGGGATGGTCTTCTCTCGGGGCGTACTCTGTCCTTGTGGTTGTTATCATTGTTTGTGGGTCTAAGAGGCCATTGTCGGGTGCTTGACCACAGGTTGCCACCGAGCTGTACAATCTATATATTCAAATGGAATATTGCCCTAGAACTCTTTGCCAGGGATTTGAATCATACAACCATTTTGACAAATAATCAACATGGCACTTGTTTCGCCAATTTGTCGAAGGCTTGGTGCATATACATGGACAAGGGATTATCCGTAGGAATTTAACCCTAAATAATATCTTTTTGATGCTCGCAAACATTGTGGATTTTGGTCTTGCCAAGTTATTGAAGTTGGAGCAGCTTGAACAGGATGCAAGTTTCCCAATGGACACAACTGGAATTTCAGTCGATGGTACTGGTCAAGTTGGTACCTACTTCCTAAAGGAGTAGATCCTCTCGATTCAGCATTCAGGTCTACCCCACTACACTTTGCCAACCAAATATTTTACTGATGGAAGGGTTATAATGTGCTCTGCTCCAGAGGTTGTTGAAGAGGGTAGTGTGTGCATTTTTTTTAGTCGTCCCTCTCATGTTTTCAAAAGAATTAACCTAGAGTTTATCAAGTAATGACAGTGTGGTCAATGGTTTTGCTCCTAAAAAGTGTGTTTATTAAGATGTGTTGGCCAGATTTAGAAGCAAAGAATTTTTTTTTTTTGAGTTGTCATCACTCGACACAACACAATACAAGAATTGAAGAAGTCTTTAGAGAATTTTCACTCTACCAGACATGATAGAAATCTGTGAGGCCTTCACTTTTATTCCACTGGACCTAGCGTAGGTGTATTATATAGGTCTTTTATTCCTCATTTTATAAGGGCTTGATAATGGTTAGTGAGGGTCTATGGTCGAATGGGGTTTATGGAGATCCATTGGATTCTTCACTCTACCTGGCTTGATGAAAGTCTAGGGGAGGCTACATTTCATAAGACATGATGAAGGCTAGGATCATACCCAAACCATGGGTCGAAAGACCAAGTGAGTTATACACGTCGTATGAAGATTACCTAAAAACAGTATAATGGGTTTGTAACATAAGTGTTTATGAAAATTGAGGAAGGATCATATTTCAACAATACTTTGTACATGTAGTGTCAAACGGAATCTCCGTCTTGTGCCAGGCTTCATACGTGTCGCGCGGAGTGAGACATTCGCCTCATGCTAAGTCTTCTTCCGTCTTAAGTCGAATGAGATCTAAAATTAGTGTCAAGATTCATACATAGAGCGTCGAGTGGAATCATTGTTCAATATTAAACCATCATATATGTAGTGTCAATTGTGATCTTCAGCAAGTGACAGGCTACACATAATAATGTCAATTGGGACACCTACTAATGTCGAATGAGACATCCCTAAAAAGTCTCATGCCTCACTACTGTCGATTAGGACTTTATTAAAAAGTACAAGCCATACCTGGTAATGTTGACCGGGATGTCCACGCTAAGTCTTCATTCGGGTATCGTCGACCGAGACATCATCTTCATGCCAAGTACTTGTTCCCAATCACGTAGTATGGAGCTAAAGGCAATCCATGCATGTCATACGGAGGAGATGGAAATTCTTTCAGTCGTCTGAAGGGGGCGACAGTCCTCCCATATTTTCTGAAGTAGATGATATTTCTTTGACGTTGTCTGGAGAAAGTGATAATTAATCCATGCATTTTGAGGAAGATAACAATCATTTCACGTGTAGAGAGAGATTGATGGCAATCAATCCATGGATCGTTATGTATGTAAGGGTCGTAGATAGAGATGTATTTGCTTGCTAAGAATCGCTAAGGCCCCACGGTGGGCGCCAAATTGTAGACGCCGGTTTTCGCCTGAGGTCCACAATCGAGATTTTGTATTGGGGCACTGGCGATCCTGCAAAACAAAGATGTAGAATGAGCGGGAGCACTGCCCACCGGTGTGGTGGGTGCCGGGGGCACTCCGACGCTCAAGTCAGTGAAGGTACCAAGGAGTTGGAATGTGGGAAGTCAAAGGTTGGATAATACCTTGAGCTTCGTAGGGTGCCGTGAGGGCGGTTAGTCGGAGGTGTGATGAGCTTGAGGAGAGAGTAGTATCGAGCTGTGAGTATCAGAGATCCCCCCTCTCCCCTGGAGCCTCGTTTCCTCTATATACATGTTGTAATAATGTGTCTTTATTGCTATTTGATTGCTCATCCGTTAGATCGACTTCATGAGGAGTTATTACTGCATTTTGCCCGTTTGTAGGTTGGAACGGATGGGTTCATGAATGGTGTTTATGACTTTGGGTGTTACGTGGGCTGGCGTTGGGTGAGCCTTTGATTATGGATTGGGCGTGTGATACTTTATTGGGCCTAGATTTGTGGATCTCTGGGCCTTTATGTACATCAAACCTTGGGGGTTCATTTAGTGAGAATCTGTGATGGTAACTTGGGCTCGGATCCATGCTGGGGGCCTAGTATTGGGCCCGAAGTAAAATGTCGAAATTGCCCTTGGACCAAATTTGGCCCATACAGATATTGACAACTTTCTATATAATAAAGGTAAAATTCTTGTGTGAATGTGGACTCGCACGAGGCCCATTTACATAGAGTCAGGTAAGGGTCAATTTTTTATACACGTTGATTGAATGGCCTTATTATGAATATTGATATTCTCGTATTATACCTAGTTAGTCAAGTGTTCAATTGCAATCAACGAAATAAGGGTTGGCAATGGGACAACACATCTCGTTTTTACAACTAGGATAAAAAAATCATAGTCTTGTCCCGTTATATTTTCAGGATAAAATTTTTTTATCTCGTCTCATTAAAATTTTCATTTGAATTTGTTGATAATTATTTTCTTATTAAGTAATTATTTTATTTTATTTTTATAAAACTTGCCATGATGACATATACAATGAAGATATAATATCTAATTAAAACTTAGTAATTTTCCCCTTCAGAACGTAATTTAGTATACTGTAGTTTAAAACCAAATATGGAAGCATTTAAAATTGAACTAGGTTAAAGTGTAATTGGAATGAATTTATTAAAATATTTAAATAAAATAAATTTTTATATAAATAATTACTAATGATGTAAAATTATTAATTATTTAAAATAATGGTAAATATTTCAAAACATCAATAAAATGAAAAGATTTCTTTAACTTTTTGATTTAAAGGTGCTGAGATATAATGAAAACAATAAGGGAATAAGTGACTAATATTATAATGGAAATGCTAATGAGTGTCCTTATGGCACTTGTTAATAATCCATTTTATGAAAGTTTTTATAGGAAAAATGAAAAGGTAATTAATGTTTTGACAATTTTTTACTTTCCCCATAAAAGTGATATGAAAACTTACCAAAAATAGATCATTAATGAGTGCCCTTATGGCACTAGTTAGCATGACCCGAGAGATATGATGGAGAAAGTGACATTCTATGATGGAGAAAGTGACATTCTCCCGAAAGAAAATAAAGAAATACATGAATGGCGTGTTAGGTTGGGGTAGGGTCGATCACGGTTCGATTCCGAAATCATAAAAAATAAAAATAAAAATAAAATTTAATAATAAATTAGTGAAGTACGAAATTTAATCATGAAGTTTTTTTATTATATTGATATTTATATAGTAATATTTTTTTAATTTAATTAAAACTAATCTAATTTATATTTAATTTTATTAATTTTTTTATTAATGGGCATTTGGAACCGAAACAACGGTCATACCTAGATTGGGGCAATCAATGTTTATATATATATATATATTATATATATATATATATATATATATATATATTTCTTGTTAAAATGACACATGATTTTTCAAAAACATAATATATAATTTTTCTTCTATTTAAAAGATCATATACATAATAAATATTTATATTTTTAGTTAAACCACATTGGTTGAAAGAATAGAGAGAGGAGCATATTGGGATATTCCTAAGAGTATATTTGGTGATTAAATAACATCATATTCATTTTTTATTTGGTTGATAAAATTGGAGTATAATAATAATAATATTACTTGGCAAAAAATGCAATCAGTTTAGAATCTCAATTTCTGTCTCCCTTCCTCAACTATCCATCTTTTGCTTTCAGCTTGTAATCAGGTCAGCTCAAGGAGTCGGATCGAGGCACGTTCTCTACTTTTCTTCTTTCTTTTTTATTTGTTTGCAGTTGTTTTGTTTGTAATTACTAATTAGATTAAGAAGAGTTCTTCTGTTAATTTTGTTTTTTGTTTTTTTTTTTTGTGTTTTGTTTTTTTTTTTAATTTTAATACTTGGGTTTTATTTTTAATGGATACAAAAATTGTTCGTGTGAAGGTGAAAGTGAAGATCGACTTTATTGGGTATTATGGATTGAAAAATTTGATTGTGGGTAATTTCAACACAAAGTCTTTTTGTACTCTAGGTGTTCGATAAAATGTGTGAGAGAGTTTTTTAGTGTTAGCTTGATTTTGCTTGATACAAATACTGTTGTTGAGTCTTGTATGTGAATACCTTATATATGACTAATAGTGCTGGTTAAATAAATATTTGTAGATGATTGGATTTATCCTGAGCATTGAGCCTGTTCTGATCATATTATGGCAGCTTTGCTCTTGTAGCACTCGCCTCCATTACACGCACATTTGAATTTTCAAATGTCGTTCTTTGAGAGGAATTTGGTTTCAACTCTAAAATTGTAATAAGAATTTTATAGAATAAACACTGAGTTGTAGAAACTTGAAGGTAAATTGGTTTGATCCGTGAGTATAGACCAAATCATGTTTGTCTTCACTGAATACTATTCAGGAATAGTTGTTTTTTCTTTAACTCCCACGAATATGAACGGAAATTATTTTCCCACTAGAGATTTCTTCATTTGGTAAATAATATTTGTTATGTCAAACTGATTATCACACGTTTTTCCTCTCTCACACATAACCAGGAAGAAAGTTAATGGCAGGAAAAGCAGCAAGTTCTGTGGCGAAGGCAGTTGGCGGGTATCAGTATCCATGGCAGGAGAAGTTGGCAAAATACAAAGATGAACTGACCAAGGGTGTGTGGGGTTACTGGGAGTTAGGGGCATGGAAGCCGCTTGGCATCAGTGCTCGACGCAGAGCTAGACTCCGCAAGGAAGTCGTCATGGCAGGGCAAGATTGGCCATATGATCCAGAGAGGAAAGAGATGAAAACGAAGAGGAAAGGTCACAAAGTTGATAGAATAGCTGCAGAGAAACGAGCAAACACTGCCAAATTGATGGAGAAAATGCCAGATATGTTGTTGGACTACAAGAAGCGTAGGTGGGAGAAGAAAATGAAGGAAGAGGAAAAAGCAAAAGAAAAATAGGTAAATTTTCAGCAGTTGGTCTTTTGTTCCATTTTGGTTAGTTAGAGCTGTTTTGTTTCGGAGAGAACTTGGATTAATGTGGTGATGATTACCCCTAATATTTTCTTGCCTTGTTTAATTAGCATAAAAGACCAGAAAAGTTGAAGAATTGTTCCTTGAAATTTATATTTATTTGCTTATAGCGGGAGCTTTATGCACTGAGCTACGACATGTCGAAGATCTTTGAACCCAAAAGTTGGGTGGTTGCTCAAGTGCGCTGTAAATCATGCATGTTATTAAGATAGTCCGGTTCTAATAAGAGCATCGTTAATTTATTAAGTTGAAGATTTCATTAAAATACAGAAAAACACAGATTTTAATATACTAAAAAGATGATCAACACTACTGCTATCTGTGTTTTTTGTGTTAAAACAATTCCTGAATTAGATCTTTGAACCCAAAAGTTGAGTGACATTTTTTTGTTTGCTGAAATGAGCAAACTGTCCCTCAATATTTTCACCTGGGAAGTTCAAAATCCTCTCATGATTTTGGACGTTCAGTAAAAACTTATAGACGTTCAAAATATTCACCCCACATTCAGTAGCTTATTATCTACTTCTCTTTTGTTTTTTGTTTTTTCGTTTTTAATTTGACAATTCACAACCTGTAAATCTGATTCCAATTTCATCATCCTGGTAACCACTTTTCCCTTTTTGTCAACTGTTGGAAAACATAATAGAATTCTCAAGTCTTTCTTTTACTCTATAAGCAGCAATATTTACTGCCTTACAAAAATAACAATGTCCTCTTAGGTCACTGAAAGTATTTGTTTTCAAGGAGTTTGTCCCAGTAGATAGATACAGTAGTATTTGTTAGCATAATTTGTTGTGAGGGAAACGAGTTATGCGTGTCTCCAGTTTACACTTCCCTTCGTGTGATTGGTTGTTCCGATCTCCCCCATAGCAAATTCCGGTTTATTAGTCTTTCGTATTCTTCAGTAAATATTACTAAAACAAATCCTGTAAGCAAAGTGCCACACCATTAGGGTGACAGATCAGTGAAACCCTGCGAAAAGGGATAGGAACAGTGAGGATAGGTATTTTGGTTTTGCACAAAAGAAGATAATCTGAGACTGGGAAACAAACTAAAATTACCAGTAAAAACGAGGGGGTTCAGTGAACGCTGGCTTAAGTGGGAGAAGCTCCCACTCTAACCGGTTTTAGACTATGTAGGAGCCTTCTTGCATACTCAAAAGCTATCATGAAGAGACCAGAGAGGAATACAAGGTAAAGATGTAGCTTCTCTACTGGGTCGGAGATATAGCTTCTTCGTCCCGTACTTGTTCTGACAAATGACATCCCTTTCGCCAAAAACCCTGACAAACAACTGAAAATATCATCAGTAAATGTCAAAAACAGAAAAACAGAGTTCGCATGTAGAAATATCATTATTGCTATTTCTCTCCCTTTCCATCTGACCAGACAGAGAGGAATATAATCTTAGCTAACAAAGTTGACCATTGATGATTTTTGGGTCCGGAAAAGGTTGCAATGTAGATTTGAGCTCTTTTAAGTAGTTTTATTATAATGTAGCTATATCTTGGACATTATATTCTGTCTCCCTGGTACAACCCTTATATTGGACATATAAGAGGTAGAGTCCCTCTGGAACTCTTAGGTTTCCAAATCCGTGAATTTATTACTGGAACCATAGGAACTCTATGGACTAAACACGAGTTTATCTCTCCTAAGTATGGAATTATGCCCTTGTATTATTTCCTTTCTAAAGCAAATGGAAAAGAGAGAAATAATCTTGATTGTGGCATGCTTACCAGAACTTGTCTGGGACAAATTAGTCCAATCCTGTGGGCTTAACTTCTTTTTAGACGCATTGATCAGGTCAATGAGGGCTTGATTGACCTGAAATTTCAAAAGAGTTCCACATATATAGGTTTAGTTTGCAGCCAAGAAAATTAAACAAATATTAGTAATTACATAAAGTAAAACTTCTAGAACCGTTGTGACATCTTTCTAGTCTCTACCAATAAATTCATTCTTTATTTTTATGTGTGAAGATCCAATTCAATCCCAGTTGTTCAAAATCATGAGTCACTCATAACGGCATTTTTGTCTCAATCAAATTTGATTATAACAATTTTTTTTGGGACTTTGATAAGAAAACTTTCTAATTAGTACGCACGACTTTACACCATATAGTAATTCGTTAATTGAAGATGTGTTGCACAACCCATTGGCTTGCATGTGTCTGAATCTATTAGGCAAAGGAAATACCTCTTCCGTCCTCTCATGACTCACTAGATGTCCCCCATGAAGATCTATCATTCTAGCAACAGGATACAGCTTCTCTGCTAGTCTCCTTGCATAACAGATTTGCGCAATGATATCATGCCTACACATTCAGCGGACCCCAAATTAGTTTTCATACAAATCAAGTTCCAAAGGACTCCATTATCATTACTAGACATGCCCAAATCATTCACCAAGTTTCTGCATGCCCTTGTAAGTATCGTAACCTATTCTCAAGTCTGCATTTGTATACATTTATATTTTGTGTCTGCATTTAGAGACAGAATCCAAAAATAAAGTGATATGCCTATTGTCTTCCTATATGGTACAAGACATGACAAAGTTTATTAATTCATGAAATGGTTTGATGATATAAAAGTAACATTTTGCAGGCTTCATCTCATCCAGATCATATTTAAAAACTGAAGCATAATTTTGCAACAAGTGGTCATAACCTTATACCCTATGCATATGCCTTTACAGTATGTTGAAAATAATAAAAACATGAAACACAATTTATAATATCAAATTTAGACACAATTTTGCAACTGCATGTTCACATGCAAAATGGTTAATCATATACCTGCCATGAATGACTGACACGAGAAATCCAGCTGAACGAATGGTTTGGATGTCTTTTTGTGTCATTTTATGCATCCAGCAGGCATGGATTTGACCATCAAAACCATAATTAGACTGCATCCCGGTTGCTGATATACCTTTTACATATTCCTGTGAGCAACATATTTGAGGTCAGGCTATCTAAATTTTTATGTGAAAACAAAAAAGAACTTCGAGAATGAATAAATATTAAAAAATCATAATGCTCTGAAGAGTTGAAGGATACCGCAAGATTATCTTTAAAGAAAGCTACGATGCTAAGATTATCAGGCCCAACTGAATAATTCAACTGACATCAGTATGGCAGGGGATGCTAGTGAATAAAAAACCTTGAAAAAGAGAAATCTTGAAATACTTGCAACCAAATATTTGGTATCTTAGAATAAAAATCCTTGAAAAGGAGAAATCTTGAAATACTTCCAACCAAGTATTTGGTATCTTACACTACACACTCTTGACACTAAATCTTCCAGATAGCAAGCAAAATTAGAAGTTAATTTCATAGACATCAGACCGAAAACATAATTGACGGTTTCACTAGACTTGTGTACATATATAAATTTAAATGACACTTGATTTATTACTACATAGATGTTTTACTTTTAAATATGACACTCAACCTGAAAAGTCCAAAGAAATGAAGGCTAGCAACATCTTAGTGCAAGTTCAAGGGGAGCAGGGTTAAAAAAAGTTGCATGATTATTAAAGAAAACAAGAGTTCTTACCTGATATAAAATTGCTCTTCTACTAGTAGACCCGACATATTCCTCAAGATATTCCTGCACACCATGTCACAACCAGTAATTAGCCTTAAACAAATCTTACTGCCAACAGAATCATCTGTATGTCATTCCCATCCCTTTCAATATTAAAAGGAGACAGACAAATATTTTGCGGGAGAAAGAATTGTTTGTAGATACTAGATCATTGTTTCAAGTTCCAATCGCCACGATGGGGGACTTCCATAATAGGTAAACAAGAACTTCTGTTTACCTTCGAATAATGAGTGTCCAAGTCCACGGCTGCCCTTTTCTCAGGGGTTTTTGCCCTAAGGAAACGGAATGCAATTGAAAATGTCTGGAGATCAAGCTGCAGGAAAGAAAATCATTTGATCAAAAACAACATTTATTGGTATTGGCCATGAACCATTGTGAAGATATGTTAATACTAATAAGCTGAATTCCTTTTAATTGTTAGTATTATTCTTATTATATAGAAAAAAGAGAGTTATATTTTTAATCCAAATGGAGCATGTAAAAATCATAATCAAAGTACAGTTAAACTAACTAAAAGTCTTTATCAATAATAATTCACTGGAAATTTCATACTCTAAACATAATACAATCCACCGCTAGATATAACTCTTATGAAAATGTTTTGCCCATCAGCATGCTTAGAGTACTAGTTCACGTGTTAGACTGTTTTAACCATATATTTTTTTCTTTTCCCTGCTATGCTATATAGCTATGAATTCTCTAAAATTTTGTATAATTTTGTATATTAACCCAAAAAAATAAAAAGAATAATAATTATATTACAAAAATTGCATTGTAACATTCAATTTCTGCTTCCTTAATACTAATTGCATTCCCAACATCCAAATAAATACATATATGCAAAAACAGTTTTCTTACTATATTATATTTCTAAATATGCATGTTATAAATTTCATGCAATGTCATGAGCTAATTGTCATCTGGACCCCAATTGAATCTCTTGACCCTCTCTCTTATTCATTTCAACGATGGGATCAAACGATAATGAGATTCTATAATATGTTTACAATGAGAAATATACTCTGATTCGGGAGAGTACATTGACTAGGATATAGGTTTTACACATCACTATTTGTACTAGAAACAAGAATACTTATGTCCAATTGAAATGGTTTCTTGTGTCTTTGTTATCTAGCAAAGTTTGAACACTTTCAACCATTGAATATGATTTGCAGGAAGCCTCCCCGCCAATTGTGTCCACAAATTTGAAAGCTCGGAGAGGAAGAAATTTGTGCATTTCTGTTGAAATTTGTGCATTTCTGTTTAAGAGTGCCAGATAATGGATAGATAGTGCCCTAATGTTTTTAAGGTATGTTTAATCAGTATGCATTGATCTCTAGGACAATTATTAGGACAATCTCTAGTCCCTGAATTGCATTATCTTAAATGATTTGACATAAGGATGATGAATCTAGATCTGGTTCCTAGCAGGCCAATCCTGCAAATAATAGAAATGTCTAACTAGTCTAGTTTGGTGGCTTTATGTTACCGTTTGCATGAACAAGGTAATCTGAAATATGAGCTCCATAACTACTATTTCATCTAAGAAAGTGGTAGGTTATCATAATTTGAAAAGGCTCTCATGTCTAATGTTTTATATCTATTGATTCTTGAATTGAGTATTTGTGCTTCTTTTTCTCCAAATATTATCAAAAGGGTATTCATTAAAATTAAAATCTTGAAGGGAAAAAAATATAATTCGTAAATTCACCAAATAAGCTGTCAAACATCAAAATAGATCAGACATTTGTTTTCTCAAGACACTGATGATTATGTTATAATAATATACATATCAAGAATATACAATCACGCTCAATCATCAAATTATATGGCTGCATTAAATCAGAATTTAACAGTCGTAGCATCACATGCAATCGAATACTTACAAATATACTGATATTAACTTGATCCCAAAAAAAAATATTTCCAAGGTGGCGTTTGCCCCCGGTGACAGAAAAACACACCGTACCTTTGGAAAGCATTCAAAACCTCCACCAGTCACATTGAGTAGCGCCAATGACAGGACTCTCTCCGGCGCCATTGCTGCTAATTTGCAAGATATCATTGCCCCTGATTTCGATAAATAACAAAATCAAGTAAGCTTAAATTCACAATTGACTCAAAAAATCAATCACAAAGGCGAATGGCAAGTAACCCTGAAAACTACACAAATTAATCAAAGAACTAAAAAGGAATGCCTACCCATTGAGTGCCCAAAAACATGTGCTTGCTTCCAACCCAAATGATCCAACAAAGCAATAGCATCTCTTGCCATTATTTTTGTTCTGCAATCACCATAATTCGGTAAAAAAATAATAATAAAATAACAGATTATTTATATTTTATTATTAAATTTATGACAAAATAACCATGTTCGAAATATTACATTTCATTATTAAACTTTTGAAAAAAAATATTATTTTTCCGTCAAAATCTTATTTGACTATTATATTATCAACTAACAGAAAAATAATAAAATGTAAGATTTCGTATAACTTCAGCAGTAAAATATAATTTTATCATAAGCTGCAAAAATGTTATTGTAATATTTCAAAATTCACAGTACACAACACAATTGTTACTTTGATGGTAGTAAAAAGTAAATAACCCTAAAATAATTTTTTTTTTTTTTAAAAAAAAAAGGAGGAATTGAAAAATTCAAAACTCACGTGTATTGGGTTTTTTTAACGGGGATGGAGCTCCGACCCATGCCCCGATTATCAAAAGCGCAAATCTCGATTCCTCCACCACCATCACCACTCTCAACTGAATCATGTACCTTATCATCATCGTCGTTGGGCATATCCGTGCCGGCCAATCCCTTCAGCTGCGGGCCCCACGAATCATGGGTCCCAGCCAAACCTGAACAACCAAACCAATAAATAATGATTGATCAAAAATCAATTCCCAAATTCTGAGAATCAAATCAAAACGGGATTGTGTTATTTTTGCCAATTCACTCACCTGTAATGAGGAGGATTTTGGTGGGCCCGCGGCCGTAAGTTCTGTAGAAAATATTGATCCCATTGTTCATCGCCGCGGCGGCGGCGTCGTTCAAGGCGCTTTGATATTTTTCCACCACTGCACAATACGGCATCGTTTTTAAATTATTATTGTGAACTGAAACTATGATGAGAAATTTTTGGAGTTTTGGTTTTTTTTTTTTATTTTTTTTGTGATAATATTAGAGAGGTTGGTTGGGTGATGGTCGCCTTGCTGTTGCCACGTGGGGAGTGTTTGGCGCGTAATTTCGGTCAAAGTCAAATGTCTCAATCTCACAAAAGTTCACATTTTGAACGTTTTTTTTTTATTGTATTATGTTTGTTAATTAAAAAAAAAAAAAAAAAAAGTTGATTAGAATATGTATATGCTTTATAACTTTAAAAAAAATAATAATAATAATTTCGAAAGTAGATTTATGATTTGTATAAATTGAGAAGCTTTATTAAAAATTAAATATGAAATACAAAAGAGAGGATAATGAGATCGCTCTTGATTCTCATGACATTAACTTTACTTTTTGAAATTAATGATTATAATATTATATTATAAAAGATGATAGCGGATAATTAAAAGAAATTTGAATATCATATGGGCTTAAAATAAATAAAACATTGACTCACCAATAAAGTTATGAGATTTGAATCTTGTACATATGTAAAGATGGCAATAAGGAGGGAAAGTGATAGATAGACATTCTTGTATTCGTCCCCGCTAATGTTTAGATGTTCTCATCTCTTCACGGTCCCTTCATACTTATTCAATAGAGTGGTTGAGAATTTCCGAATAATAAAAAGGATCTATGATGGACCTAATGAAGATAATTTTATCTTAAATAAATTTAAATCATTTAAAAACATATTTGTTACACTATTACATTATCCAAAAATAAAACATACATATAAAAAAAAATTGATAATATCTATTATATATTTATATAAATCTATCACACTGATGACAAAATATATATATATAAAAGATTGAAATTCATGTATTTCTTTTTTTTTTCCTGGTCCTTAATTTAATAAAAATGAGGGATCCATGAATATATATTATAATTTTATTTCATTTAAGTAGTTATATTATCTATAATTTATAATTTTTTTATAAATATTAAAATACTTTTTATTTATATTTATATGAAATTATAATTTCAATATATTTATTGAAAAATTTTAAAAATAAATAACTAAAACTTAAATAGGCAATGAAAAGAGATGATAATTTTATCTAATCTACGTCTTTTTCCCGAATAAAAAATAAATATTAAATTTTTCATGTTAATATTTTTATATTTTTATCTCTGATTTCAGTCCTAATTAAGGAGAAAGCCAAGGATCTTCTTCCTTTTAGAGATTTCTACCATCTCTTGTCGAGTAATTCCTCCAACGGACAAGCCACAATATCTGCTGAACTGTGTTCAAGCCAAATGTGAGTCCAACCTTTTTGAGCATACTATTTTTAAAGTAATAATTACATCACGAAGTTAGAGTGGTCACGGTTCAGTTACGGTTAGAAATTGTAACCAAACCATAATCGTACGGTTAACCGTAATCGAACCAAACCGTACGGTTCAATTACGGTTTAACCATTTTTTATTTTAAATAATAATAATAATATAAATCGAAACCGATTACAGTTACGATTCGGTTATAAATTTTTACAAATCATAACCAAACCGATGGTGACTGGTTCAGTTCCGGTTCGGTTATGGTTTGTTACGGTTTGACTTCGGTTCCGAACCGTAACCGTGGCCACCTCTACATGAAGCTATGCATTAAAATTGTTTAAGTAAAATAATAATCATAACAACAATAACAACAACAACAATAATAATACAAATAAAAAATAAAAACTGACCATTTACAGATCGAAAAACATCCAGCAGGAGAAGTCACCTTGTTGAAATACGAATGGATAAGATTAATGGTTTAAATTTAATATTCATTATTTGATCACTAATTAAAAAATAAATTTCAAATCAGAGATTTTAGAATTATCTAGTTATATCAATTTTTACTTCGGAATTTCGTTACTCTTAATTAAGGGTGACATATTGAAAAATTATTCAATATATTAATGTCAAAATAAATTTATCACATTTCCTTTTATTTTTTTCTCCGTATACATATATTCATTCATTCATCATCCTAAAATGGATGATCTTATTTGTATGATGTACCGTTTAATGTAGAGTTTGATGTGTTTAACCTATAAGTTAATTTACATTTTCAATCAATATTCTCGAACGTTAGAATTGTAATGTGAAGAAAATTTGGCTTTGGGTATAATTTTTGCTTGGATTTAGCCATATATTTTGACTAATCTTTTGTTAATTAATTTTGACATTTCTATTGAGCCTTGGCTCGATGTTCGTTTGTGTTGTTTTTTCTTTACCATTTTTGTATTTTAGTAGTTGTTGCATGATTCTTGTCTTTGTTAGCTGGCTTTTGTGGACAATATTTATTTCATTCATGAATTAGTGGATAAGATTCATAATTTTGTTATATATTAAATGCATTTGATAGAAAACCCAAATTGGGGATACTTTTTTTTTTTTTTTTAAATTTAAATATCTGTTACCAATATATTTTTATTTAATTTATATTTATTTTTATATTATTATCAATAAACTCAATTATGATGGGATGGCAACTATTTTATTGAGCTAAGAATAACGAATAAATGAAGCATTGGCGAAGTAACAACTTTAATTCATTATTATGAATAAAAGTCAATTTTCACAAAAAAAAATAGATATATTTTTTTTTAATATAACCAAATCAAAGTTATTTCATTAATAAATTAAACTTTTCATTAATTTATAACATACGTTTTAGAACGAAACGACTTCTCCTACTTGCTTGAATGTGGCTCTACTAATGAAAGTAAGTGCACATAATTATGATGACGATTATTTAAATTATATTAGGATGTGTATTGATCTCTCAAAGTACAACAATATTGAAATATTAGGGTTTCATCGAATAAATCATTAACAATATAAAAGTCTAAGCAAACTCTTATATAATGTAATCTAAAATAAATTACTAAACGAGAGTAAGAGGGAAATTTTGTTAATTTTTGGACAGTTAATAATTCTAGAAGATGAAAGAATGTTATGGGACATTTTCAAGTCAAGCAAAGCCATAAGAAAGTCAATAAAATTGTCTATGGTAATTGTTGTTAGAAAATTTATTTACAACAGGACTTTAACACAAGAGCTTAGAATACAATTAAATGAATTAATCGGATGATCCAGGGAGCGTACCTGATTTAGAATCCATATCTGCAGCGGAAAAATTCTGTAGAACTGTTGAAGAATTGCACTTAGGAGATCACCCTCTGCTCCCCTCTTCTTGATGGCGAGAAATTTACTCTCCCAATAAGCTTCCTTATACTAAATACTCCTTAAGCTTAAAACCTTTCTCTGGTTTATTAACCTTACTTGCTCTCTCTTTTAGAATCCGCCATGTAACCAAATTTATAGAGCAATTGCTCAGTTAATGCTGCTGTGTGTGTATTC
Source organism: Zanthoxylum bungeanum (assembly GCA_019454045.1). Taxonomy (NCBI): domain Eukaryota; kingdom Viridiplantae; phylum Streptophyta; class Magnoliopsida; order Sapindales; family Rutaceae; genus Zanthoxylum; species Zanthoxylum bungeanum. The sequence continues at coordinate 19,119 of SKCR01028228.1, forward strand.
ATTAATATTTTTTTTTTTAAAGCAAACACACACAGCACATTTGTATACTTATATAATTGTCTTTTGGTGAAACACGTATGAAGCCAATATATTTATATTGCTTCACACGTTGGCTTAGAGTAGGTAAACACAATTTTAATTGCACAAGTAAGTGTATCAAATGCACTTAATGAGAGAGACCATAAGCTTAATTATTAATTAAGAGTAGTGAAGCTTATAGAGTAAATTATAACAGGAGAGTGAAGGTGAGACCTTAGCTCACTAATTAATGGAGTGTAATGGGCTCACCCATCAAAAGCCCATAACAAATCCGTAGCCCGCTCTATTATCCACACATCAAATAATAATAATATAGAGTTGCAGCCCACTTTATTAGATCAAACAATTGGGCTTCACAGTTTCTACTACAAAACCAATTATCTCAGCGCATTATATTAAAACCTGTATCACAATTAATATAAGCCCAAAATAAATATTAGAATAAAATATTCTAACAATTGTTTGATTCTGATTTTTGTTTGATTTTTCCCAATTAGGATGGGATATAATAGAACAATTTCATTATTGATGTCCACGTAGACATGAGACTGTGTTGTGTAGAAGATAAGGATTTGATTGAGCATGACAAAGACCAAAGTGAGAATCATTTGTAGTCCCTATCGGGGCTTGGCGTTTTATTTTATAATGGGATAAGGACCGTTAGTTTTAGGGATAGTAAAAATCTCGTGAAATCGGGCCTCACGAGGTCTGATATATTAAAATAGGATACATACGGTAAAAATTTTATGCGGATGAGTATTGAATAAGAGTTTAAGGGATCAATACGTTTGAATAGTATATGGGTATAATTTTTTTTATCCGTTGATTAACGGATCGAGAGTAAGGATATTGAGATTCTCATATTATATTCAGACTCCCATAATTTAGCATTAATAGTCAGAGAGACATATTTTAAGATACGCAAACCCGATTTCCTTACAAGCCTTAACGGTTTGTTTGGATTGGGGGTGAGAAAGGGGAAGGAAATGTAAAGAATTGGAAGTGTACAAAGTTATGTTTTTTTGGATTATAATGTACTATTTATTTCTTTATTTTTTTAAAAAAAAGATGCCTCCGAAAAAGAAAGAATTTGTACACTGAAAATGCAAATGGAGGTGAGAGCTATAGACAATGTTTTTGGTCTAAACCTATGGATGATGCTCTTGTGGATTCATATTTGCATCAACATATATATAACTTGGGCAATAGAATTGGTGGATCTTTTATTACTTATACATTTGAAAATATGTTGAATTAATTGAAGGAAAAATTTCATGACAAACCCATTGATAAGGAAAAAAAAAATCAAAATCAAATTAATGAAACACATTAAAAAAGTTGGTTTGTATGTTATGACATTTTCAAAAATGGCATGAGTGAAATGTTCACTGCTGAACCTGAAGTTTGGCAACAATTAATTAAGGTATGCATTAAAGTTTTTTTAAAAAAAATTTACCACTAATTTTATTAAATAATATGTTTATATTATTTATGTATTGTTATGTTTTATGGCTCTTTATATTTTTGAAGGTGAAACCTGGAGAAAATCTATAATACAACGGAAGCATCACGTCATCCGTGTAATAATCCAATAATTCATTGTCACGCATGTTAAAACATTAAAAAATAATATTAAATCATACATGTCATAAACTAATTTATTTGTGATATCACATTATTCATGACTCCGTTGCACCAAAAAAGTGTGGTTTAGGTATCCCAAAGAGAGCAAAACAAAAGAGAGAAAGTGAGGTTTTGTAAATTTAGTTTTATTTTTGTAATCTATTATTGATAGTAATAGATATTGATTCGATTTTTTTCTCAAACACTCTCTAAAGTGCTCGATGAATCACAACAGATCATGGGCCAGCTATGAGATCAGAAGCTAACTCTCAAGCTGAAGCATCTTCCAAGCTCAAAAATACTAAGAAAGCTAAAATTGATGAAGAAGTTTTAGTTTTTAAAGAGGGATTTGATAATGTTGCTCAAGCTATTGCAAGTTCAACAATTGAATTGGTTAAAGCTACCACATTTCCAATAATATAGAATGAAGTTTGGAGTTTATTGGTTGATTTGCATTTTTTTTTTGAAATCGTTGGAAATTTCGTCGTCAAATCACTTCTTACAGGCATAAGCGGAACATGTAAAATCTCATGCTGTCTCAGGCTTTTACAAGAAACACACTTCTTGGATTCAAACCCAAAACTTTGAGATGATGAACAAAGTCGTTATACATGCTATAGTTATCTTATTCAAAAGCTAGAGATGTTGATGGCTCTTCTTGGATGTCCATGGGAATGCCGCAAAGACTTATTATTCCAAATGATGAAAGGGGTTGATGCACCGAATAATTAGTTTAGTGAGAGTGTTCCCGTAATGATAATGATATTTTTATATTTTTAATATGTAACCTCTTTCCTTAATTTTCCTCCCAAATACAGAAATATGATATTAATTACCTTTTCTTTTATTATTAATTTTTTTTTTTTTATGTACACATCTCACATTTCCAAATAAGAGAAAAATTAATATGTAGGCTTCTCTATCATTTCCCTCCATTTCCTATCCTTACATTTTCTAAGGGTGGCAATGGGCCCGCCCGGGCTCGGATTTTGATAAGTTCGGCCGAATTCGATAGTTATTTTTTTGGCCCGAGCTAGGTAAAAGCCCGGCCCGGGCTTTATCCGATCCGGTTTTTATTAATAAAAAATTATATAAATTTTTAATTTATTATATAAATACATATATATATATAATTTATTATATAAATATTTATATATATATATATAATTTATTATATAAACATAATATATAAAATATTTTTTTAAGCTCAAGCCGGACCGAACCCGGCCATAATGTGGTGAGCTCGGCCCGGGCCCGAACTGAGCCTCTACTTCTAGCACCCGGTCCGGATTTTTTTGCTCCCGGACGAGTTGGTCCGGACTCGACTTTTCTGCCCTCTTTACTTACCTTTCCATTAACTACCCTTAACCTCGCCCCATCCAAACATAGCATAAGGGTCTACATGTCTCAAAAAGAATTTGTGACTATCTTTAAAGATATGAAATCTTTGTGCATATTACAATAAGTAAAAAAAATCTAGATGTCCTCAAAGGACCAATCCAACAGTTTGAGCTTTAAGAGCTTATGGTAAGATCTTGGATTCATATTTTGAGTAGCATCCTTATAAAAATTTAGAATAACACTGATGGGTGGGCAAAAAAACCGACCGAACCGAACCAAACCGGACCGAATTTACGATTTTTTTTCTAACGGTTCGATTTGCGGTTCGGATTGGCCCACCCCAAACGGTTTACTGTTCGGTTCAGGTGCTAATCTGAACCGCACCTGTTAAACCGAACCGAACCGTTATAATTAAAAAAAACTATATATTTTTATAAAAATGTTTACATTTTTCTTTTAATTTTACTCTATGTTTTATTTTTATTAGTATGTTCTTGTATTTATTTTATAATATTTTTATTCTTAAATTTTTAATTTTATGGTAGCAGGATTTATCTCTTAATTAGAAGACTTGTATTGTTTTTTCGATGAAGTTGATGCTATATGGGGTGCACGTTTTGATGATGGTGTAGGGGAAGACAACGAGGTTCAACGCATAATGCTTGAAATTGTGAATCAGCTTGATAGGTTTGATGCTCGTGGAAATATCAAAGTCCTAATGACAACAAACAGGTAAAGCTGCACTGCTTATAGGGCACTTGTTATGCAATGAGGTTTGTGCCTCATTTTTCAATCCTCTATGGAGTGCATGTGTTTCCTGGAATCACCGCTTACACCCTAGCACTTCATACTATTTGTTGGCAAAACTATTTTTTTTTCTATGAAAATTTATTTTAAATAGAATAATCCGTAAACCGAACCGAACCAATCCGTAAACCGCTGGTTTAAAAAAATTTCAATCCGAACCAAACCATTATTTAATGATTTGGTTTGAGAGGTAAAAAAAACGGACCGTAAAATATGATTTGGTTCGGTTTTAGCAAAAACCGAACCGCGCCCGCCCACCCCTATAAATGACGTGAGATTTTTCAGATATTTCAAAAAAATAAAGGGTCCAGATGTCATTTTTCATTTTATAATTGAAAATTTTGTGGCTCAGCGTAAAATAAGCCCGATGCCTATCAGTCTATATCACTCATTTACCACAACTATTAAAAAAACGTAGGGTATTTGAAACAAAAATGCTACACTTACATACAATCTCACTAACAAAAACTACACCCCTCTCACTGTAGCTACAGTGATTACTGTAGCAATCACTGTAGCTACAGTGAGAGGGGTGTAGTTTTTGTTAGTGAGATTGTATGTGTGTATATCATTGCTCATTGAAAAAGTGTATCTTTTTTTTTTTTTAATTATTAAATCAGTTTAAGTGACCACGAACGCAAATTACTTTTACCATCGACTTAAAAGAACATATCATATAAATATAAAAGAATATAATTATATACTTAAAAGAATATTAGGAATATATATAACCTTTAGAAGGATTATATCTTAAATCAAATGGTGTCTATAAAAGCACCTATCCATGTCTAAAAAAATGGACCTTTGAGTTCAATTTTCGATCATCCAAAAAACGTTCATTCTAAAAAAATCTGAAGTCTAGAAAGAGTTTAAAATAAAAATAAACCAAACCAAATCAAACCAAAATAATAATTTTAAAATAAAAACCTATTTCAGACTTTACATTTATAGATACTTTATATTTATTTTAGACTCTTGTTATTTATGTTGTGTAATATGTTTAACTCTTGTTTTATAAATATTTTTTTTAGAAACGTTGAAAATTTCACCGTCAAATCACTCGATCCGAGCTTAAACGGAGTATGTTAAAATCTCTGACTACCCTAAATTTTTATCACTTTTCATTAAATTAAAAAATCAAAGTTTTTTTTAAAAAAAAAAAAACTGGGAATTGTAAAAAGAATATATATATATAATCAATTTCAAGTTCGGTCGATCAGACCGTGCGGTCATGTGTGTTTCTATAATAAAGGAATGTTGTTTTATGAGTTAATGAATAAAACAACGTTATTTTATGAATCAATAAATAATGTAATATGATCGTACGATCCGGTTGATTGGACCTGAAATATTATATATATATATATATATATATATATATATATATATATATATATATTATATATATATATATATATATATTATGAAATCCGGATTGGGAACCCGAAAGTCGAGTACCCGGATACCAATTTAAGCGGATACTTGGCAACGTTTGGGCTTTGAGACGCTGCTGCCCCCACACAACTACAAATTTTGATCCGGTGCCTAACATATCAAAACCCTAACTACAAATTTTTTATTCCAAATCTGCCCCTGAGCATTTTCAAACTCTAGGGTTTTGATCCAGTAAACGACGGGTGAAGTAACGATGGAGGATCTGCCGCTACCCGCGCTCTTTGAACAAGCTCGAAAGATCCATCACAAGGCAACGGAATCCGGTTGTGATCAGGTACGGTGTTGCGTTGCGCTCAGTAATAATTGATTTGGTTTATTTTAATTTCGAATTTGAATTTGATTGTGATTGTGATTGATTTTAGGATGCCGTGAGGAAAGGATGTGAGGTTTTGGAGAAGTGCGAGGACATGATCAGTAAGCTAGGGTTGTTTTCGTTAAATGAGACCAAAGATGATATCAGCACCAGCGATCTCAAGTATATTTTGGTAATTTTTTATTTATTGTTTGTTTGTTTGATTGAATTACTGATCTGTTTGGTTGCAAAGGAAATTGGAAATGGGAAAGAAAAAGTTTTGATGTAAGAACTGGAAATCATTGATGGGTGTTACTTAAATTGGAAATAAAAGATTGACAATATGACGTGTACGCTATGATTTTGATATGCGGAAATTGTGACCTTGGTAAAATTATATGTGGTTGGTGTGGTTGTCAAAAAGCTTCAAGTTGTATGTGACAGTTTCCAATGATTCTTTTTGCACAGGTGCCATATTATCTTGGCGACATGATGGAAAAAATTGCACAGGATGACAGGTTACAGATTCTGAAGGCTAGCCAGGCTAAATTGAAGGTAACTGGTGTTCATTAATTTAGGTGTGGTTGGAGTTTGTATTTTATTTTGACCAACTAAGCAATTTGGGCATGGTTGCTCGTTTTGGGTTGTTCTTGTCAAACCTTTGGTTTTTGTTGTTTTGTTTCAAAATTTATTGAAAGGTTGCATTTTGTAGGAGTTCATTTCTTTTTGTGAGGCAATGGAACTTCTACCAGAAGAGGAGTCGGAAGCCTCTGCACAAGCAACACCAAATACTTTTGCTGTTCAAAGGGCCCGCAAGGTAGCTTGCTTATGTTTTGATAGTTTAGAAGCATGAATTCAGATTTTATCATAGGGTTTTATCCTCCCTGATTCTGTAGTTAGCTCTTATGTCTTTATGCAAATTCAGTGTAACATACGCACACAGTTGTATGTTTGCTTACTATATTGTGCATGCATCCAGATTGCTCGGTTCAAACGCCAAAGAGATGCAGAATCAAAACTTCAGGAAATAAAGGAACGGAAGGAGAGACGTGGGCGTTCAACTAGAGCAGCTGCCTTATCTGCTCCTGTTGAGGCTGGAGAGGAAGATGTGCTGGATGATGATGGAGAAGAAGAAAGGGAGGTTAGTTGTCATTCAAGCGTTGCAGACAATTTGAAGATGCTTTCCAAATATATTCCTATTTTAGTATATACTCAACATACACTAAATGTAAAAAGGAGCCGACCCTACCTAGTGGGAAAAGGCTTTGTTTGGTTTGGTATATGTTTTCAAATGCAAAATTCTTATTTAGATAGTTTTGTTCTATTGGCATTGCAAAAGTTATTGATTTCCTTGGTTCTCCAAATATCATTTTTTTTCCTTTTCAAAATATTTCAGGCGTGGCTTACCAGCATCTCATTGGCTATTTGTAAGGTTTGTCTTACGTTTCAATATGATTTTCCATTTACAAGCTCCTAAAAATGCCATTGAGTATAATACTTACATTTGTGCGTTTCCTCCTGCATTACAGGCTTCTGACCTGCTTGAGATGCTAAAGAAAGAGGAAGAGATGCTTTCTGCTGTAAAAGAAAGACAATTAAAGGTGTTATTATGAGATTTGCATTACTCCATCCTGTGGGCTTTCATTGTCTTGTTTGTTAACTGATTTCGCTGAAACATATGTGAAATATAAAATGTTCATCTTGAATTTCTCAGAGTTGATTTGTGATATTAAAAATTACTGGTAGATGACATTTCAAATTTATAATATCAATATCCATTGTTGTATTATGAACTCAAGAGGGTATAATTTTCAGTTTTTTTGGGGACATCCTCGGGGTAAATTGAGACAGCCTTTAACATCAATTATTAAGAAGTTTTGGATGAAGATTTGTTTTGCTCATTGTCCTTTAGGTTCCCATCTTTATCTTACGAACCACTGACTCTGCGAATAGTAATATGACTGCAATGTATTTAGTGGCTCATCCTTTAGGCAATTCATTGTCACTTGGGATTTGTGTTTGATATTTTTTGCATCTTACCATAAAAAAACACAAATTGTCTCAAAAGAGTTTATTATATGCCAACGCCTTCGGTCTGATGTGCAAATTTTAATTTTCAGTAGTTCTTCATTTGGCTATTGATTATTTCCGAGTGATAAGCTACTGTATTTGTATAATCTCTTCTTTGAATTATCTTTCCATTTTGAACATTGTGGAATTTGATGGAGGTGGATTGCAGTTGTAGTCAACTATTTTGTGCAGTTCACAGTCGAAAGCATTAGTTTTGTTGTGCCTGCTAAAAGATAGTCAGTGCCCTGTGCGAATCAATTATGAATATAGATTGACGAGTAACTCGTTTCCTTATCTTTTCAGGAAGGGGAGAAGGAATTTTCGCAGGCTGTCCTTGATGAGCGCATCGAGAAAGCGGAAACTTGGCATCGTGATGCTGCTGTTCGAGCTCAATATACAAAACCAGCACAGCCCATCACATGTGCTACTTTTGCGCAAGATGTTCTAGAAGGAAGAGCCCAAGTCTCGCAGCCACATGAGCACAAGCACCAGCCAATGATATTTGGACCAGCAAGTCTTGTGGGTGGAAGCATAACGAGTGAGAGGGAAAGGATGGCAGCACAGGTCTTTCAACCTCAGCATAGGTATTTTTGCTTGTCAATCTTACAGCTCGTGTCTTCTTAGACATTTTATCGCGTTGTGCTTATTTTGGTATTTATGGGTTATTTTTAAGTATTCTAACTGGAAATGTTCTGCGGAAGGTTGCCAACCATGAGTATAGAGGAAGCTGGGCTAAAGGAGATGGAAATGATGAATCAATGGCAGGAGAGGAACACTAAACTCATGGAAGAAGCCAATTCTGCATGGTACAAGGACAATAGGAAGTTGGGACCGAGTGAAGATGACGATGAAGATGATGATGCTGCCGTAGAGAAGGCTAGAGCATGGGACGACTGGAAAGATGATAATCCTCGGGGTGCTGGCAATAAGAAGCTCACTCCCTGTGGGTAGAAGTTCGCAAATTGTTTTGAGATCTGTTATGTGTTCTTCCAAGCATACTGGCTTGAGGAAACTTATTTAACTTTTTGTAGTTTGTATTTATTGAGATGTTGATTTAAAGTTTTTGATGTTTTTGACATTTCATTTCAGTTAATGTATTTATACGAATACGGAGTATTAGAATATTTTGTATCTGTATAGATTTATCCTGTTCTTGGTACAAAGCTTGAAAAAAGTTTCAAGAAAACGGGAAAATTGCAGGAACCTAGAAATTTTGGAGCAGTAGTTGAAAGAGTGTCTCAATAACTTAAATATGCAGACTATAATGTCAAAAATAGTAAGACGTTTTGATAGTTCAATCTGCTCAAGCGCTGTTTAAGTGCCGCCATGCGTCATAACATAAAGAAACAATTCAAGCAAGTGCTACCAAGAATTAAACAGCAGCTGAAACAAAGTAAACAACTCAAACAACAATCTCTAAACAAATAATATACCAAATATCATTAGACTGCTTAAGCCTATAGCCGCCTAAACAGTTGTTTGAAAAACCTATCCGGCGTAGGTGGTGCTTTCCACAGCATAGTATGCAGAAAGCCTACAAATTCTATGTAAAAATAATAAATTGCTCATTCGTGAAGAGGAACAATATTCCAAAAAAAGAAAGAAAGAAAGAAATTGTCCCAGCAGAGATGCATTAGGGTGTCATATTGTTGATTCTGTTCAAAAGAGCAGAAGCAAGCAACTTCATCCACAAAAGCTAACAGTACTGGAATAATCAAGAGCGATACAAGGTATCCATTCTACGGGCAGTGTAATATCATCACCCATGTCCCGCATTTTCAAAAATAAAGGAAAACAAATAATGTCGTACAAGTATAACATTGCAACGTCAATTTGTATGACTGACTAGTTTGTATATGAGTTTGTAATACCTAGTATTGTTAAATCATTCAAGTTTGTAATACCTACACATATCATAAATGTCGAAGGTTATAATCATAGAACTTAGGACCTAAAGTTCTGCCCATGCATAACTATAGTTACTATAGTTGAATGAAACAGCCAGTAGCAGAAGCCTAACATATTCCAGACTATCAAGTATATATATAAAGGCTAAATAAATAACAAATTAAATTCTAGACAAGATTTTGATTTGGCTTTGAAATCACACATAAACAGTAAACGCTTTCTGTCGTCCTCTACACTTCACAATCAATCATCACCGATAATATAGCATCGGCACTTTACCCATAACAAACCCTCCTTGCACACAAATAAAATACATTGTACTTACTACTAAAGAAATGAAAGATAAACAAGGGAATGTAGAAGAAGAAGAACAAATTTATGACATTGTATTTCAACCCCTGCAAAAGGGGTTGACCATTTCTGCCATATGCCACACCAAACTAATTTTCACCAACAATATTAAAATCAATAAATAATTTCAACATGAAATATCTACATAACCATAATTGTTAAAGGCACGAGGCGCATGAGGCGCCAAGGTCCTCCTGGGGCCTAGGTCAAGGCGCAAGGCGCAAGATGAGGTTCGTGTCTGATCGAAGTGAAGCGAATGGCGCATCCAGCAGTTTTTTTTACCTTTTATATTAATTTCTCAATTGGAATAATTCATATCAATAGTATTAATAAATTTATTCCATAAATTTCAACTCAGTAAGTAAGATAACAATCATATCACATGGGTTTTTATTATTTCATGTTTTAATTTATTTAATTGTAAAAAATAAAAAAAAAAACAATGAGGGGTACCTCGCCTTGCCAAATAAGCGCAATGAGGCGCTGCGGCAGTGCCTCAATCCTTTAAGAACTACGTACATAACAATGATATGCCAACCTATGATATTTAACTTAGCCGTGTGCAATGATTTCTCATAGGTAAACCACAAATAAAAGTAATTGACAAGTATACTTAAAAATTTCAAACAATTCATAATCATGCAACAAAGACAACATAGAAGACCATGGCTGCACAGGTTTTATCTGTAGCCAATTGACATACATAGTTTAGCTCATTTCAAGTGAATATCCAAGTCAACAACTTCAAAGCAAGAGCCATTTGACTTGTCCAGAAATTAATACAAAAAACATTGATCAAAGACACCAAAAAAATTACCAGTGGAAGCCGAATACACATCCAAAGAACTCATGAACGGCAGTTACTCTTAGGAATATCATAATAAGTATGTTCTTCCCATCATCATATATCTTTTTTGTTACAGATGTAGAATCCTCAATCAAGCTGAAAGTAAATCACTCATATACAACAAGAACAACCCGGAAATCAAACAAAACAAACTCAACCATCGATGCACTGGAAACCCCTGCAAACCCACAACCAAATCCCAAATAGAATAGCACATATAATCAAGTCCAGCCCCAACACAATCCAAACATGTTTTTTCCAAATCTGCTTTGCCCTCTGTCGATCACCAGTATACAATGCATTCTTATGCATTCTCAAATCATCACAGACATCAAGCTTCTCCCCATTAAAATCATTAATACCCCGACTCATAACCTCGCTCTCCCCAGCTGATCTCTTCTTTTTCTTCAACCCTTTACATGGCTGCCCAAGCAACGGAGCCAACACCGTTCTCCTGGCTTTTGTCGAATCAACACTCGAATTTCGATCAACTTTTGAACAACTTCTTGAAGAACTACCCATTATTTCACAAAAAATCCCATCGAATTGAGATTGAAAACAACGATAGGTGACATTATCAAAATCCAACATCGCCCTAGTTTCAAAAATCTCGTCAAAAGCAGACTTGACACGATTCAAAAACCATAAAGACTCCCGTTTGTCAAGATATTCATCATGGATAACAAAATAGGCAACAGGGTCATTGATTAAAAAGATATAAGTTCTTTTGCAAACTGTATGAGAGAAAATTGAATGATGTTGTGGGGTCTTATAAATGAATTCTTGAGCTAAAGTTTCTGAAATTCCAGCCTCTTTTGATAAAAATTCCCCCAGAATAATTGACCCTTTTGCAATACATGCATAAAAAATCAAACTTGGATTCGAAATCATCGATTTATGATCTTACAATAAATCAAACGATTGAAGGGTTGATATCATACATTCAAACTGAACAAAGAATCAAATAAAACATTAAACATTGTAAAACTTTGATGGGTTATCAGTGGATTTTGATTCAAGAAATAACATACATACCTTTCAAAAAAAGGCAAGATAAAATCTTTATTTTTTTTTGGTGGTATTTTTTCTTTTTAATTTCTCTCAATCATATGATTTTCCATTTTCTTCATATTTAGGGGAAAAATAACCGCTCTGTAAACAACTTGCCTTTCGAGGGTATTTGTTACTACGCTTAGGAATAATAACATTTAGCTCCCTAGTCTTTATGTTTTCTCAAATAAAAACATAGCGTTTCCATTTGCAATCAATACATTCCTACCATTTACGGCAACCCCAATAGTATTTACCTGAGTTCTTATGAAATGAACAATCTAGAATTATGAAAAAAAAGCTCGACAATAAGGTCGAGAATCTCAAGATACCTCTCGTATTTTTTTACCAATATTTCGGTGATATTCGAGGATCCGAAAATAATCTCCCAGGATACTAAAAACTTATCTTGTATTAAGTTTTTTTTTTTTTTTTTTTTTTTTTTTTTTTTTTTTTTAATTTAAGTGTTCCCACATTAATAAATTAAGTTTAAAAATAGATATTAATTTTCATTAATTTTCATTAATTATTTATAACAAAAATAAAATAAAACAGATTATTAAAAACATGTGAGATACAAATAGTAAAAACTTATTTTATTGAGTCAAAATACAATTATGTAGGGATATAAATGATACAACTTAAAACTATTATGGGTTAAAATTAATAAAATTTGGCACAATGAATAGTAGCTCGCCAAATTCATTGCACCAATTTTGGACATCCTTTTTGCAACCATGTGCCAAAAGCCCCCAATGACTGCACGTTATAGCGCACCATTGGGGTTGGCCTTAGTCCATTCAATGCTTGTAATTAGAAGTATGGATGGTAACAGATTATGTATGATATAACAAAGATAACAATGGGACGGGTTTGGGACGAGAGACATGATCCCCAAACCTGAACCCAAATTATTGAGAAATCTATGAACTCGCTCCGAATCTGAAATTCCCCAAATGAATGAGGATATTCTCCATTATTCCCAAATGGGGATGAGAATGAGTGGTGACTCGATCCCCATTTATTTTATTATTAGTTTTCAATTTTTATGTGAAAATGCTAGAATAAGGCAATAAATTTTTGTTTGTAATATATATATATTTTAAATTTTTTTAAGAAATTGGAAATTTTTCTCACGGACCTCGAACCCTTCCCGATTCAAATGTCAAGATTGAATCGAGGCCTCGAACCTGACCTGATTCAGTTTTTTGTATGTTTTGGGGTCCCAAATCAGCCCCTATTGGGACGAATCCCCACAAGGCCCAAAAACCATGAGTATATTTGCCTTCCCTAGATATAGGAATGTCAATATTCGTATCCATCATATCCAATCGAATGGTATAAAACTTATCCCCTTATCCGCCCCTAATGTACCGGGCCTCGTGCAGGTCCCCGTTCATACAAGGATATTATCTCTATTTGAATGATGATACCAATACATATACCCAACATATCCAACCAACAAATATAAAAAATTACTTTTGTAAGAAGTTTGTACAGCCAATAGAGGGAATATAAAGTAATCTCATATTGGAGAAATAAATGGAAGATTAACAGTTTATAAGTGTTTTATAAATGACCGCTACGTAATCACACACGTATAACGCAAGCGCACGTATCGTTCAAGTAGTATAACGTATCGATCCCACGAGGACTTAAAACCTTTTGTTATTAATTTATGAAGTTAAATATTTACAAGTATCTAATGGATTGGTTGTTTGATTGTGTGGTGACTTAAAAACTTAAAACAAGTAAATAAAATTGCTTGAAAGTAGATTGGAGAAAATTCAAATTTATAAAACTATCCAGGGTTGTGAATTCTTCCAATATCTTTTTAAAAGATGAAGTGGTTATTTTATGTTTGTGTAATATATTGGTTTATTAACCTGGAACACGAAATTATGTAAAAGCCTCTTCCGATGGTAAAATACAAATACCTAGTATAACCCAATTAATCATATTCTTATGTTAACCAAGTTATCTGAATTCATTAAGATTAAGTTCCAATTATGGCTACCCCCGCCCGACATGTATATTCCTATTCTGTAAGGAAATCTATTAAAGGGTTATCTATCCTCAAGGAAGATCGTGAGCTATTGAGTCTAAGGTCTTTAACCTAAAATATCTTTTCCAAGTTCATTTTAAGTTTACCAGTTCAATCTTATTAATGACCAGTTAACAAGATGCATTAAGACTAAGGCTCAATAAATAAACCTTTATATTACCCAAACCGTAATTTAACCCCTTATAAACCAGTGATATTGGACTTCATCATAACCCCAGATAACTGGCTTAGTTACGACACATATTTACGGGTAGTAAAACTTAAATAAAATAAAAGACATAAAGTAAAATGCTGAAAAGTAAATTGCTGAAAAGTAAATGACGGAAAGTAAATGCTGAAATTAAATACTGAAAATTAAATGCTAAAAAGTAAATGCTGAAAGTAAATTACCTGAAAAGTAAATGCTGAAAGTAAATTGCTGAAAAGTAAATGCTGAAAGTAAATTGCTGAAAAGTAAATAAAGTAAAAGTACAATAAAAGAAAATGCTGAAGTAAAATGATCCACTTTTATTACTTCTATTTTAGATATCTATCTTAATATAATATATTAACTTTGCATGATAATTACCAACCAGCCATATAGGCGGTATCCAGATTAAGTCAAATTAATAATTAATTACCAACCAACCAATCAGGCGGTATCCAGTTTAGTCAGGTTAAAACCAATTTAAATAATTACCAACAGACCAATATGGCGGTATCCTCATTAAGTTAGGTTTTAACTAGTTTATATATTATAATTAAGGGAGATTAATCTAAATATTAGTAATAAAAGTTTTACCTTTTACCCCAGCAAAGGGGAGTTACCTCCTCATTACTGAAAAGTAAAAACGGAAAATTAAAGAAAGAAAAGTATTGTGCGTAAAAGTAAATTGCGGAAAGTAAAAACTGAAAAGTAAAGAAAAGAAAGTGCGAAAGCGGAAATTAATTACTGAAAACTGTAAATAAACAAACAAGATACAATCTTCTTAGTATTCTTAAGGAATTCCTTAGAAGAAAGTATGAATTTACAAATGAAATGGCTTGGTATTTATAGGCAAAATTTTACCTCCATCAAATCATCCACCAAATCCATTATTAATTGCTCCACTAATTGCTCCACCAAATCCATTATTAATTGCTCCACTAATTGCTTATCATGTTTGGTGGTGATTTGATAATTTTTATTATTTATTTATTTTTTGCTTTGAAAATGAATGAAAATGACTTTAATAATTACACATAACACACTTCTGGATGGTTCATCAATTTCGGGGATGAAATCTTCGGAATTAGAAATTATTTCGTCTTTCAAAGTTGTATATCATTGAGTCTTCTTTAATCTGGAACTTGAATCAGCTCAATCCGATATCAGAGTAAAAAGCTATGCCCAAAATATGACAGATGCGTAAAATTGGAATTTCCAAAATTGCACTTCGTTAAAACACCATTTCAAGTTTCCAATCTCCAAAATTAATATGTCAAGTCCAATTTTTACCCTTATTTGACCCACATTTCGTCCTAAATGATTTCATTGTGTCCCAATATTATTTTATCTCCAAAATAAACTAAAACACATCAAAACATTCATCAAACCCGAGAAACTAAACAAAATATTAAGTAAAATGAGCGGGAAATATTGATATATTTTCCGCTCATCACACCCCCAAACCTAATATTTTGCTAGTCCTCGAGCAAAACAATAAAAAAATACAAGAAACAATTAAAATTAAACTAAGCCACTTTCGTAGGGATCACGGTTGCATTTAGCATTTGCAACAAGCCTTTAAACCCATAGGTGTCCCTAGTGGACGAGTTATAGTCTCGTGAGGGCTTACAGCAACAATACCCACAAACTTTTTACAAAAGTAAAAAGATAATAAAACTAATGCACACAAAAGCAAAAAGACAAGAGAAAAAAGAAAAAAGAAGTTAGTGACTAATCAGGTGAAACTTCTACTCAAAGTTACTAGTTGTTTTCTTTCTTTCTAAATTACTGAATAAGTAAATTCTCCGATTATATTTACAATTCTCCATATGCACAGCCGACAAAATATTAATCAACTCATTTTTACCCACAACAGTCACAAGTGCAGTTGATAAGAGAGTAATATTTTTATCCTAAAGTTTTATCAAAATTCACACCTTTTTGCAGCAATGGAATAATTTTTCTGATTTTTCTGATTTTTTTTCTTTGATTTTTGATTTTTTTTTTATATACAATATCTTCCATCTATGTAGCGAGTGTTGGGTCGGTGGCTCCCAAACCAGTTGGCTTTAGGGCACCAGGTGTTAAGACACCCCTACGGACTTAATTACTCAGACTTCAGATATATATATTTTTGCAACATCCTTGATCCATGTAGCGAGCTTTGGGCCAGTGACTCCCAAACCAGTTAGCTTTATGGCACTAGGTGTTAAAACACCCTTACAGACTTAATAACTAAGACCTCATACGTTTTTTTTTCTCCATCACTTTTTGAGATGTTTTCTCCAATTAAACTAAAGCACTAAATATTACAAACTTTTCAATTACAACTCATGTCCGTATGTTACCATGCATGTTGATAATACCTGCCAACTGAGCATATGAAGATCCATTTTAGTCAGTATTATGGAGAATTCACAAATTAAAATAATTCAAAAGGAAATAAACAAAAATTAACTTGTTTCGAAATAGGTTTTAGACACGTCTCAGGAGTGGAAAATCTTTACTCAGCTATCTCTTACCAATTTCACCTTTTTAGTCAAAATAAAAAGACAAAAACACAAAATATTTTTGTAATTTTTAAAAAAAAATCATTTTTTTGTATTTTTCGAAAAAATTTGGACTAAAAATAAAAACAACACGCCACTAAAAACAAGATACTGATCAACTAATTCTCTCCCCCAAACCTAAATGAGATATTGTCCCCAATGTCTTAAACAGTAGAAGAAGAGTTTAGAAGATAGTGCATGGTTAGCTGAAATTTTACACGAAAAGTTAAAGGTTAAGATCCAGATTAATCCGACGCCTCTTACCACGATCGTCCTCAAATCAATTTATCTTTGAAATGATAGGGTCAATTTGTGGTCAATTAGATCCGGAGCAGTTCTGGCAGTAAAGAGGAGTTCTTTCATAGATTTTTTCACGAACCCATTTCTCCGGGCATCATCAAGAAACACACAAAGAAAATCAAAAAAGCATTCAACGTTGTAAAATCCAAGTGGTTTCTGGTGTATGTTCAAGTTTGCCCAAGATAATACTGTAAAAATTTCCTCCAATGTACCCAAGCCACCTGGCAAAGCAATAAAAGCATCAGCACAGTTAATCATTTCTACCAGTCGTTCAGACATACCTGACACAATTAGCTATTCTCTGTTTGATGGTCCAATAAGATTTGTCTCCGCCAAGGGTTTTGGGATGATTCCAAAACCGTGAATGCCTCCCTCCTGTACAGTTTTTGAAACGATCCCCATAAATCCAAGATTGCATCCGCCATATACTAAGTGCATATTCCTTGCAGCTAAGACTCGACCCAATTCATGTGCTGCCTCTACGTATTGTGGCTTAACACCAACACTAGTATCGCAAAACACACAGATGTTTTCAACTCGTCTTCTTGAAGTGGTTTCCATGTTTTACTCTGGATGTCTTCAAAAGTACAATGATGAGTTGAATTTATAATACCTGAAAAGGATGAGTAAAATAATAGCACTAGTACCTGCCAAATGAAAATTATTAGTTAACAGTAAAATAAATCGTGATAGTCAAAAAGGTTTGGATCCTGTCGGAGAAAATAAAAGAAAACAACAAAACAAATTACAATTATTAGGAAAAGACAAAGAGATATAATATGTACAAGAAAAGTAGCGGCTTGATTGACGTCTATGCGTCAGGGACAAGCTTCTCATCCAATTTTCTTATAAATTGGCAAACAAGGTCTTTTTGAGTCAGATTCCCAAGACTTAACTGTTGTCTTTCTTTTTGGAATTGTGTATGTAATTTGCGAATGGCTATATGAACATATCCACTGGGATGCGTCTCAAGAGTTGAAGATATATCATCTACATACTCCTTACTCAAGCCATCCCTAATGAATTTAATTTTGTCTTCGCGATTATCAGACACCATTCCTAAAGAACGACAACGAGTATTTCAATTACAGCGTGCACATTTGTAACAAACACCCATTTGCTTAGCTCTACGTTTCTTTGCATATGTGCTTCTTCAAAAACCAGTCAGATGTGAAATAAAGAGTCAGAAGACTCACCTGCCAATCGGACCCGTGCTTCAATTACCCACAAATGTCATTAGGAACATCATGGATCATCAGTAGTCTCATCTGTCCAAGCGAGCTTTGTAAACTTTCATCAGAGATTTTTGAGGGAGAGAAGGAAATTGCTTGTGAAGATTTGCGAAAGCTTCTTCCATCCTGAAATGATTTAATATGCAAAAACTAAACACACAAAATTAAAATACACCAAATCACAATATATACAAAGATTGCATGGGTTGCCTCCCTGTTAGCGCTAAATTTTTCTTCTTCAACCAGACGTGATTTCTCGAACGTTAGGCTGGATCTGAAAGTGTGACACTTTCTTTTTGTTGCTCAAATGATTCTCCCCAGTAGTGATTGACACGCTTGTTTTTAACCTTGAAAGTTTGATCATGTATCTCAACGGCTCTGTCTGGTAAAACCTTGGTGATCACAAATGGACCTGACCACCGTGATTTTGGCTTCCATGGGAAGAATTTCACCCTTGATTTGTTTAACAGTACCTTCTGCCCTGGTTCCAGTTGTATGCACACTAACTTCTCATCATGTCTCTTCTTGGCCTTTTCTTTGTACAATTTGGCATCCTCAAAAGGCTGATTGTGAAATTCCTCCAATTCGTTGAGCTGGTGGAACTGTTTCTCTTCTGTTGCTTGTAGTGTAAGAATCTGCATCTTTATTGCACAAGAAGCTTTATCTTCAGGCTCCACAGGCAGTTGACATGCTTTAAGTTGGTCAGTAGAACATTTCCTTTCATCACAATTCTGGATGGTACTATGTATTACATCAAGTCTGAAAAATTCCTCATTCTTTTCATCATCTGGAAAATTCATGGCCTTGAAAACATTGAATGTTACTTCTTGGTCTTGTACCCTCATGGTTAATTCTCCTTTTTGTACATCAATAATGGTTCGACCTGTAGCCAAGAACAGTCTCCCGAGGATGATTGGCACGTCTGCGTCTTCCTCCATATCAAGGACAATAAAATCTGATGGGAAAATGAATTTGTCAACCTTGACCAGCACATCCTCAACTACGCCTCTTGGAAATACGAGCGTTCTATCAGCAAGTTCTAGAGAGACTGAAGTGGGCACTGTTTCTCCAATCTGCAGTTTCCTGAAAATAGAAAAAGGCATCAAGTTAACACTTGCACCTAAATCACATAAAGCCCTACCAAAGTTATGTTCTCATATGATGCAAGGAATGGTGAAAATGCCAGGATCTTTCAACTTTAGGGGAAGCTTCCTCTGAATGATGGCGCTGCATTCTTCTATCAATGCTACTGTCTCGTAATCTCCCAATCTCCATTTTTGTGAAAGAATGTCTTTCATGAATTTGACATAGCTGGGCATTTGTTCCAAGGCTTCTGCTAATGGAATGTTGATGTGCAGCTTTTTGAACACCTCCAGGAAACGAACAAACTGCTTGTCCGGTTTGTTTTTCTGAAGACGCTGAGGAAAATGTGGAGGTGGAGTGATCTGTTCTTTTTCCTCAATCTGTTGCTTTATTTCTTTTGGAACTTCCTCAACAGTTGTTTTGGCTCCAACATCTTTGTTGATTTCAGTACCGCTTTTTAACATGATGGCATGGCACTGTTCCTTCCCTATGTTCCTTGGATTTGGTTCTGTGTTGCTGGGAAGATTCCCTGACGGTCTTTAACTCTGAACATTGGCCAGTTGTCCGATTTGATTCTCTAGTGCTTTGATGGAAGCAGATTGGCTCTGAAACATAGCATCATACTTTTTTAACTGAGTCAGCACTTCTGCTATTCCTGGTTCATGCCTGCTCCTGGCCTTTGTTCTGTTGCTGGAATCCAAGTGGTGGATAGTTCTGCTGTTGGAATCCAGGTGGTGGATTGTTCTTTTGCCCTGAATTTTTGCTCCATGAAAAATTCGGATGATTCATCCACCCTGAGTTGTAGGTGTTGGAATATGGATTGTTCCCCTGTCTGTTGAAATTGTTGACATAATTCACCGTCTCTTCAAGTTGGTTCGGCTCTGGTGCTTCTCCATATGGTGAACTTGTGGATCCAGTGGTAAGAGTCTCCATGAATTTGCATATCTGATCCAACTTGGCGTTGACTGCTGTATTGGCTCCAACTTCATAAATTCCTGCAATTCTTTGGATCATGCTCCTTTCTGTTGGCCACAAGGAATTTTTGTTGGTTATTTCTTCGATTAGGTCCCATGCTTGATCTTCTCCTTTTGCCATTAAAGCTCCTCCAGCAGCAGCATCGATTGTGGTTCTCATCAGTCCAAAATGTCCATTATAGAAAGTTTGGACTTGAAGCCATTTTGGAATCTCTTAGTGAGGACATTTCCGGAGCAAATCTTTGTACCTTTCCCAAGCTTCGTAGAGAGTTTTCGAGTCTTGTTGTACAAAGGATGTGATGTCATTCCTCAGCTTTCCAGTTCTGGTTGGTGGAAAGTACTTTGTAAGAAATTTGGTGGCTAAAGTGTTCCAAGTTGTGATAGAACCTGCTGGTAGTGAATGTAGCCAAGCTTTAGCTATTTCCTTCAAGGAGTATGGAAAAACCCGCAGTCTCATTGCTTTTTCAGCTTCTCTGTTGTAATTGAAAGTGCCACAAACTTCTAGGAAGTTACTGATGTGGGTATTAGGATCTTTAGTTGCTTTTCCCCCAAACTGCACTGACTGTTGAATCATCTGAATGCATGATTTGATGTCACACGCATTTACTGGTAAATGAGGAAGTAAAATACATGAAATGAAGCCGTCGACCACCAGAATGGTTCTGTCTTGAATAGGTATTGGTGGTGCAACCTCTAAAGGTGGTTCCATGTTGACTAAAGCTTCTTAGCCTTCACGCATTTCCCTTCTCAACTGTCTGATAGTTCTTTCAATTTATGGGTCGAGCGGTCGGAGTTCAAAGCTTCTGGTTCGTCTTATGTAGTTTCTGAGAACCTGAAACACAAGAAAAAAAAACAATAAGTAAAAAGAAATTAGATACAAGTAATGTATCTAACCCCAAAACTAATAGTGAAAGATAAATAAGTCCCCGGCAACGGCACCAAAAACTTGACCGCTGCGTAATCACACACGTATAATGCAAGCGCACGTATCGTTCAAGTAGTATAAAAGTATCGATCCCACGAGGACTTAAAACCTTTTGTTATTAATTTATGAAGTTAAATATTTACAAGTATCTGATGGATTGGTTGTTTGATAGGGTGGTGACTTTAAAACTTAAAACAAGTAAATAAAATTGCTTGAAATTAGATTGAAGAAAATTCAAATTTATAAAACTATCCAGGGTTGTGAATCCTTCCAATATCTTTTTAAAAGATGAAGTGGTTATTTTACGTTTGTGTAATATATTGGTTTATTGTAGGACACAGAAATCGGCGACGCTGTTCTAGGCTCGCGGCCTAGTTGGGAGTACGGAATAGCCCACGGGGAACTAAATCGGAGAAATAACATGGAGTCGCCACCCGGTGTGAACCGGGAAAATGATTTAAGGCCACACTCACCCCTCGCAAGGGAAGACCTCAAACCGTTGGGTTTAGAATGGTCTCTTACTTATGCCACTTGTAATGAAATGATTTGTGTAATAACTTAACCGAATCTACACATCATATATGCTCAAGAATAACTCAAATCTAGTTCGCATTCATCAAAGTAAATCCTATGTCTAAGTTTACATGCTTTGCAAGTAAGTCATTATAATGGCAAGCATGCAATATCACACAATGAGCATATTGAACCATCAAATACCAAGAATATATAAATAATCACTTAAACACAAACGTAAACTAAATTCCTAATGTGAAAGCAAAGAACTAAATCAATCATAAAGAAATAACACAATCATACTTAAAATAAATAGCATACTAGACTAAATCATGCTAAATAATCTACTAGACTAAATCATGCTCGAATACAAGGTTGGATGAAACGAAATACGTGTGTCTCTCAAGTGGTACGTGGCATTGTATCCCGAGTACAAACCGTAATACCGTCCATTCAGATTCGGCTACGGAATTTACGTCCGGGTTTCCATCCGATATACTACAAGAGAGAACACTTATTCCGTTCATCCGGAAATCACATCATGCACTAATCCACAATACTCATGCTAAATAAAGAAATAAAATAAATAAAAATAAGAGGGAATAAATAAAAAGGTGCCCTCAGGTCTAACCTCTTTTGTCGTCTCTCGAAAACGCGTTACACGGCCGTGGAAGGGTGAATGCTCCGCAACTCTTCCAGTTCACTGGTTCAACATTTTTACTCGCTGTTTCGCTCCTGTTTCACTCCGTTTTGCTGCTGTTTTAGGGTCAGTTTTTGTTGTGTTTTCGAAGCTGTTTTGGGTTAATTCTGGGACTGTTTTCGGGGTGATTTAAGGGTGCATTTTCGGGACAGTTTATGGACTGTTTTCACGGTAAAATAGGGACTGTTTCAGGCGGTTTGCTGGCTGGTTATATGTGGCAGTTTATGGCTGGTATATGCGGCAATTTTTGGCTAGTTATGGGGCTGGTTTGCGTGTATAAAGGCTGCAGGGTTGAGGGGGGATTTTAGGCGTGAAGTTGAGGGCTTATGTGAGTGCTGTTGAAGGCAGGTGGCGTAGGTGTATGGCTGTGTTGTTGATGCGTTGAGGGGGCTGATGCGTGAAGGGAGTGGCTAGGCGTGAAGGGGACATGTGTGAGGACTATGTGAGTGGCTTGCGTAAAGAGGGCAGGTGTGGAGTGATGGTTTGCGTGAGTGATGAGGGCTCTGTGGTCAATAGGTGCGTGAGTGCAGGCTTGTGAGCTGTGCTGAAGGGTGTGTGAGTGGCTTACGTGGGTGGAGTATGTTTGGGGCGTGAGGCAGTGAGTGGCTTACGTGAGTGGTGTATGTTTGGGGCGTGATGCAGTGAGTGAGAGAGGTTGGGCGTGAGCTGTTGGGGTGTCTTTGGTTTTGTTTGTGATTTTTTGGCGTGAATGTATGGCTATGTGAGGGCTGCGTGTTTGATGGCAATTTTTTGTTGATTTTTGTTTTAGAGAGAGGGCAGAGAGAAGGTTAGGCTGTGAGAAGGGCAATGGCGTGAATGCTAGCTAGAGAGAGGAGGGGTGTGAATGAGCTAGGAGTTATTTTCTTTGTGTTTTTCGTGAGAATGAGCCAGGGATCCTAAGGTTGGGTTTGTGGTTCTTTTTATAGGCGAGGGTTGTGTTTATTCTTGTTTGAATATGAAAGAGATTTGTGTAATTATGAGGGATATTTTTAATTAGTGTGGGATAAGGAAAAATCTTTTAATTATGGAAGTGATTTGATTTTATTTGATTTGTTCTTTTTTGATTAGGGATATGATTTGATTTGTATATTTTAATTAGGGAATGTAATTTAAGTGAATTAGGAAAGCTTTTGATGGGATTTTATTTGACTTTATTTAATTTTGGTATGTGATTTATTTAATTTGGGAAGGTGATTTGGTTTGATTTCAACATGTGTTTAATGTGTGGATTTTTTTAGGGAAGTGATTTAATGGGCTTGGTGTGTGTCTTGCGGGGTTTTGGGCTAAGGGTGTGTTTTAAAACGGAGGTCCAACAAGCGAACCCCCAGCTACTCCAGCGAATTAAATCCAACAAAAGTGTCAATTCTTGACTCTTTCCTTCCGACGTCTGTTTCCCGCGGCTTCCACAATTAAAGAGGTAGTGTCTCCATACGAGACTCATCATCGGAACTTATTGTAGGCACTGCATTTTTGCACATAAGTCCCTATGATGAGTCTCATTTGGAGACACTACCTTTTAAGTCACGGAGGTCACGGAAAATGGACATCGGAAGGGGAAATTCAGAATAAACAAGGTTCACTGTTTTCGTTCGTGCTGCGTTCGTGTATACGTTCGAACTCCAAACAAATTGCGGGCGTTCGTTCCGCGTTCGAAGAGGCGTTCGAACGGTGTCGGTAATTCTGGTTTTGCTGCTAGCCTCACATTAAGCCCAATTCGCCCAAACCTTGGCCCACACGCCCAAGCCCACTTAAAACACATATTTAACACATGGTGAAATCAAAACAAATCTAAAAATCACATACCAAATTAAAATAAACATTAAAATCAATCAAATATTTTAATTCCTTAATTAAGATATTCACCCACCAATTACACAAGATTCCTTCCTATCTAAACTAAATTAAAAAGATGTCATGCCTAATTAAAATCAATTATAACAAATTAAAGATTTTGACTTCCTAATTCAACCAAATTTGTCCCCCCTCAATCTTTGACTTTCCTTGCTCAACACAAAATCAAATCCCTTCCTTGTGAGACAAGGTGAAGCCCTAGCCTTTCTCTATATAAACAACCCTTAACCAAGACATGCACTCTCCTAGCTCATTCATACAAGAAAAGCCTCCCCTAGCTCATTCATACAAGAAAAGCCTCCCCTAGCTCATTCATACAAGAAAAGCCTCTCCTAACTCATTCGTACAAGAAAAGCCTCCCCTAGCTCATTCATATAAGAAAAGCCTCCCCTAGCTCATTCATACAAGAAAAGCCTCCCCTAGCTCATACACATAAGACACACAACTCACACGAAAATCACAACACAAGAAACACCCAAGCTTATTGACACAACTGTCCCTCTCACTCTCAATAGCCGAAGATCACAAACCAAAGAACCCTCATTGCCTTGACCAAAACACATCCCAAACAGCCCCTTTACCTCATCAAAACAGCCCCCGAACCACACCATAACACCACCGAAAATCACACCCAAAACAGTAGCCAAAACATCCCAAGAACAAGTAACTAAAATACAACAGCAGGACAGTAGCAAAACGGCAGCGAATCGGAGTCAAAAGCAGCAGCAAAAGACGGAGAACGACGACTCAAAACAGTAAGACAACGAACGAGAGCAGTGAACCAGTGAACCGGGGGAGTTGCGGAGCATCCACCCTTCCGACGATCGTGTACCGTACATCCGAGAGGTGATTTAAAAGGTTAGACCTGAGGGCACTTTTCTCATTAGTTTATATTCGTTTTTTTTTATTGTTTATTGAATTCTATTCGCATGAGAGTCGTTTGTGGATGCATGTTGTGGCTTGAATGAAAATGGAAAATGTGTCGCCTCTTGTGGTATATAGGATGGAAACCCGGACATAAATTTCATAGCCGATTTCGAATGGACGGTAGTATGATCTGTACTCGGAATACAACTCCACGTACCACTTGAGTAAACGACACATTCTTTTGTTTTATGTTGCTTTGATTCATTTATTTATTCTGCATGTTACTTTTGTATGTATGATACAATCGAGCGCATGGGCCTAGTAAGTCGGATTAAAGGTCCTCTATTTGGAGGGTTAAAATCCTTTACCACAATGCTTTGCCGCGCCGGTTGATGTGTGTTCGGTTGAATGTAAGATATGTTCAATCGGGCATACCAAGTTTGATATGATTGTCTTTATTTTGGTATGCATGATGTGATCGAGCGCATGGGCTTAGTAAGTGCGATGAAAGGTTCTCTAATTGAAGAGGTTAAAATCCTTTACCATGATGCTTTGCCCCGCCGATTAACGTATATTCGGTTGAATGTAAGATGTGTTCAATCGGGTATATGAAGTCTAAGGTTATTGTCTTTATTTTTATATGCATTGAGATAAGCGCATGGGCTTAGTAAGTGCGATGAAAGGTCCTCTAATTGGAGAGGTTAAAATCATTCGCCACGATGCTTCACCGCGCTTCGTATTTCGGTATTTGCTTTTTATGTATGTATTGCGTCACATTTTATGCATCAGGTCTGTTCCCGTTCGAACGCGTTTTCGAACGCTATACGAACGCGAACCTTCTGTTTCCCGTTCGAACGCATTTTACAAACGCTACTCGAACGCGCATGCATTTTGTTTCATCAGGTCTGGATCCGTTCGAACGCGTTATCAAACGCTACACGAACCCGAACCTTCTGTTTACCGTTCAAACGCGTTTACGAACGCTATACGAACGCGCACACACTGAACTAAGTCTGTCTCATCATATTTCATGCACAACTGCCTTTTGGGTGATCTCCCTTGCATTATGTAGCCAATCATATTATTTGTATTCCTGCATTTATCCATTCGATGTGTTATTGGGATGATATTCGAGCATGATTAGGTTATTAGCATGTTATTTGGTTAATATGTTCATGAGATAGTACTCAAGCATGATTAGGTTGTTCTTAGTTTTCCCTATCATATGAGTGAGAAATGTTCATGAGATTGCCATGTGATGTTGCATGCTGTGATGAACTTGTTGATGTATGCATGTGAATTTACAAGCATGATACTCTTGGAAATAAGTGTTACTTAAGCCTAATTAAATTATTACATAAATCCTTTCATCACAAGTGACATGAGTAAGGGACCATTTTGAACCCAACGGTTTGAGGTCTTCCCTTGGGAGGGTGAGTGCGGCCTTAAATCTCATTTTCCCGGTTCACACCGGGTGGCGACTCCATTATTCTCCGGTTTAGTCCCCCGTGGCTACTCCGTACTCCCGACCGGACCGCGAGCCCGGGACAGCATGCGTCGCCCAGTTCCTGTGTTCCCATACTTATATGCAAATATGCAGTGCCTACTGTCGCCCCCACTTTGATGGGACTTGTGCAGTGTGTGACAATGACAATCCTATCAAAGTACGTGCAATGCATTTTCACTTACCTGGCTCGCCAGCTGCTACCTGGCTTGCCTGTTGCTCTGAACTGAATTGATGATGTGCAATTCCTAGCGTGCTAAACCCCGTACCTAGGGTGTCGCGGTAGTCCATAATAGTCCACAATAGTCCACGATAGTCCACATGCCGTACCTGGCGTGATAAACCCCTACCTAGGGTGTCGCGGTAGTCCACAATAGTCCACGATAGTCCACATGCCGTACCTAGGGTGTCTCGGTAGTCCACAATAGTCCACGATAGTCCACATGCCGTACCTGGCGTGCTAAACCCCGTACCTAGGGTGTCGCGGTAGTCCACAATAGTCCACGAT
>SKCR01028229.1:0-110325 GCA_019454045.1 Zanthoxylum bungeanum
TTCAAAATAAGTATTGCATTGTTCAATGTATATCCCTAGAATGAAATAGGTAGCTCTGTGAGACTCATCATAGACCTTACCAAGTCTAACAAAGTTCGGTTTCTCCGTTCGGACACACCGTTTAATTGCGGTGTTCCTGGAGGTGTCCACTATGAAAGAATACCATATTCTTTCAAGTAATCAAGAAACTAATTGCTTAAGTATTAGCCACCACGGTCCGACCGTAATGTCTTAATACTTTTGCTGGTATGTTTTTCTACTTCGTGTCGAAACTCTTTGAATTTATCAAAGGTTTCCGACTTGTGTCTCATAAGATACACATAACCATAACACGATGCATCATATGTAAAGGTTACGAAGTATTCATATCCACCTCTAGCCTGGCTAGACATGGGCCCACATACGTCACTATGAACGAAGGCTAACAGTTCGGTGGCACGTGCACATTTACCACTAAAAGGTGATTTAGGCATTTTGCCTAATAAACAAGATTCACAGACGTCATATGAATTTGGATCAAATCCATCCAAGTACCCACTCTTCGAAAGTGTGGATATGCGAGTCTTGTTAATGTGTCCCAGACGACAATGCAACATATAAGTTTCATCTTTGTTACTTAGTTTAAGCCTTTTGTTTGTTACACTATATGTTTGATATTGATTTATATTCAAAATATAAAGACCATTATTTACATCAGCAGTGCAAATTTCCATATCATTTTTATACATAAAACACCCAGTGTTTCTAAATACAAAAGTATACCCACATTGGGCTAACATAGATACAGAAATAATATTCCTAGTCAAACTAGGTACATAATAACAGTCTGAAAGTTTAAGTACATGCCCCGATGGCAGTTCCAAAACAAAAGTGCCAACGGCCAAAATTGTGACTCGTGTCTCATTTCAAACGCGGAGGTCAATCTCTCCTGAGGCCAGTCTCCTGCTAATCTGCAGATCCTGAAGCCGGTGTCTTGCACACTTTGATTTCCTTCATGTGTGCCTTATACTCGCGGCAGTCACGCTTCCAGTGACCCTGCTTCCCGCACTGCAGGCATACATCTTGGAATTTGTCCTTACCCTTCCCAGAAGGTTTTGATGATTTGGGCTTGCCTTTCTTCTTCTTCTTCTTCTTCTTCTTCTTCTTCTTCTTCTTTACACCTCCAGTCTCCTTGGGCCAAGCCCTCGGAGTATGAGATGTTGAAGCGAAGTGCGCCTCGCGCTTCTTGCCCTTTAAGAGCTCTTTTTCTGCTTCGCGCAGTGTGGACATCAACTCTCCAAGATTTTGGTCTTGGTTCATCATATTGTAGTTCATGATGAACCCACTCCAAGTGTCTAGAAAAGACTGTAAGATCAAATCTATAGAAGTCTCAGCCTCAAAGACAATGCCCATCCGTCCCAGCTGCTCAATGTCAGCAATCATCTGTGACACATGGTGCTCAACAGATGTACCCTCTGACATGTGAGCATGAAAGAGCTTCTTCTGTAACTCATATCTCTGCGATCTAAGATTAGATCGATGAAGATCATACAACTTCGCCATCATATTATAGAGATCCAATCCTTTGTTTTGACGACGAAATTGTTGAGTCATAGCAGCAAGCATTATAGATTGAGCAGTGAAGTTGTCATCGCTATGAGTCTTCTAAAAGCTCTAGCTCAACTATCTGATCAGATCTAGGCTTAGGCCCAAGAGGTATCTCTATAGTGTAGAGCAACTTCTCGGATCCCGGGACAATCCTGAGATTCATGTCCCAATCTTGAAAGTTTGTGCCATTAAAGACATTGTCGCCCATGATAATATCTCTAATGCTTAACTTTTCTGTCATCTTAATTGCAATAGTCAAACTATTCAATTAACGATGTATGGGTACAGTCTAACTGTTACAAGAAAAATAATAAAATATTAGTCCAACTAATAAATATTTATAATTGACGAAATAATTTGAAAGCGCGTAAAGCCAAGTATTTGAACGAAATTGCAAATTCAATACTGGCCTCCCACTATTTTTCGACGAGCCTCTAACCCTCTGTTGAGTACTCGGGAAACCTAGTTTCCTAGTGGCTAGGATCCCGTTAAATAACACACAACCTTGACTTTGGCCAACAAGCTGTATGATATTTAACTAGGTAGATCTCTAAGATCAATTGGATCTTATCCAATTCCTAGATCCGGTAGGTGGACCTCCAAGTCCAAAACATATATACAATATATATGCCAATATATTTTCCTAACCTTTTCCTCTGAATCAACTAAGCCTTGGCTTTCGCACAACAAGCTTAATGATTCCAGTTAAGCGGAACCCATTGACTTTGGAAAGCTTCGTAATCGATGTCGATGGACAAGAAGTGATCTTGACTTTGGCCAACAAATCACAACTTGGACAAGACATACGATATGGAACAAAGCCTTCATGATTCAAACACATCCGCGATGGACAAAGGTCTTGACTTTGGCCAACAAACCAGTGCCAATCTTGGATCTTAAGAATGAATCATTCAATGGAAGGAAAACGCTTAATATTTGTTGAGGGTTTTTCGCGTAAATTGGCAACCAATTTATTATCTTTGATTAGGTCTCATCATACACCCTTAAGCATGCATTCTAAAAGCATAATAAGGCGCAGTAAATAAATTAATAATGATATGCGGATGAATATCTCACAGATTGTTCCTAGAACAAATCACTCCATTTCCTTTCCCCGGCTAGCACTATTCTAACTTCTACCCAATTACATAATACAGTTAAAGAAACCTCATTAACATTGAGCAGAATTAGGTGAGAAGAGAATTACAAAGAATCGAGAGATAAGGCTGGACACGCAGGTCCAATTTAATAAATTCTAAATTTACAACAATTTCTGAAATTGCCCTTTCCTTCTAATATCCATCTGATATACATTATTCATACAACACATCCATGTATTCACACAAATCATGTTATTCAATCAATCTAATCCAATTAATTAATCTTTGAATAAAGTGATCATCCAATGTTCAAACAACGATTTGATTTGCGCGAGTCCAACTCGTTTAAGAATAAGTACTCAAAGTACGAATTCTTGAATTATATCGAACTACAATTTTAAATCTAATTTAATTTGTATTCAATACTAATTCTATATTTAATTACAAATTAAATAATTACACTTTTAATGCGCCTTTACGACTTAGATTCTAAATCTAATCTTAATGGGTCTCAAAGCCCAATTAACATCCAATGTCAATTTAATTAAAGTCCAATGGGCTTTCAATTAATTTCTTAAGGCATGGGCTTTGGTCAATATGGGTCAAACCCAAATACCAAGGCCCAATTAAAGGAATCACCCTATTTGCCAAGAAATCAATTTTGGCCCATTAGGCCCAATTAAATTTTAAAAAGGCCCATATATTATATTTGGACTTAATGGAATGGTTTGGGCCCAATTTGGATCCAATCCAATTGTCCTAAACCAACTTGGCCCAACCAAGCCCATTAGGCCCAAATACAACATCATTAGCCCAATTCCAAATTAGACCCAATTAATTAAATATTAATATTCCAAATATCATGATTTAATTAATTAAAGTGTATAACACTAATTAATTATCTAAATTAACATTTCCAAAATACTAATTTAATCAATTAATCATGCATTAATTTTTCAACACATGTCCAACATTATTGAAACCAAAATCAACTCATTTCATGCTTCTTATGGTCACGACATTATGATGATTTTATATCCGATTTTGATTTTTATCCAATTAAATCATAAATCAATATATATCATGTCTTTAAACTCATCCAATGATTTAAAAAACAAAAATCACTATGACCTAAGGTTTCATATAACATTCGGCCAACATAACAAAATTGGGGAAATTAATCCAATTAATTTTTTAAAAAATTGATCATGCATAACTCTAAGTTATCAACATACAAGCATACACAAACAAATAATTTGATCAAATCATGCTCAAATCAAATTTACCCAAATTTTATGTTAAGAACCCTAATCAAATTTCATGCTCAAATAGGCTCTGATACCATTATTGGGTTTCTAAGGTCATCCCAAGATCATATTAAGCATGAAACATGTGAATACAAGAAGTAAGAATGACGGAAACATACTTACAAAGAATGGTTGTAGGATGCGTTGTAAACAAAATTTTGCTTTGAGAAGATCCTCCAAGCTCCTTTATGATTGATGAATCCAAGCTCCAAGCTTTGAGATTTGAGATTCCAAGCTCTTGGGAATGGTTTCCCTATCACCTTATATGATTCCTTGTGAGTGCTAGCTCTTGAAAATTTGCAACAAACTTTCAATTTCTCCTTGTAAAGCTCACGACACATTGAGAGCTTTTTGGAGAGGGAGAGTGGCGTTGGAAGAGAAAGGAAGAGAGATGAATTTTGTTAACTTAACTTTGATTTCCAAAATCAAATTAATGATATACCAAAACCAATATTTGGTATATGTCTTTCATCTCACCAACTTGGTGTGTTGGACAAGTCACCAACTTGGTGTGTTGGACAAGTCACCAACAACCCACCAAAACCCATCAACAAAAAGTTGATTAAATGACTAGGTGATGTGACTTGTGGGCCCCACTTAATTCAAAATCTGAGTGGGTCCGCGAACACATCCCGGGCTCGGGTTAGTTAATTCTGAATTAACGATTTTTCTGTTGCGACGTAATTAATCAAATTTAATTGAATACTTATGCCTAACAAAATTACTATTCACGCCGTTCGCGAATTATTTCTAAATTAATTCGTTTGCCCGATTTAAATCTAATTATAATTCCGTTATGAAATCTAATTTCATTAATATATCAAATATATTATTTTATCGATTAATTCCAAATTAATCGTTCTCTCTCTACAAATAGTATTTTATCCCAGATAAAATCTCTCAGCAATTAATCCTAGATTAATTATGTTCGAATCATACGTCATCGGTGAATCTTCGGGAAGCGACCCATGAGATCCCTAGATATGTTCGCAGTAAATTCGGTCGTCGGACTATCCGAACACGTGCGTACCTCGTACCACGTTCTTACCGATTTACGAGACATGGTTGGCTTCTAGCAAAGCACCGTGTCTACCCAATTCTCTAGAAATATTCTTAAAGGAATATATAATCTATGTCAGACCTATTATACATAGTATTGCATATTGCGATCCAGTATTAGATGTCACATGCAAGGCCTGGGGCTGGATGGTGGAATAGTGTCTACCGTACGAAGCATATATCGGATCATAAGCAACTAGTCTCTTAATCGGATAATCATGACCTTGTCATATAATCTCGAATGTGTTGCAACCTATTAGAGTACCAGTTCTGTATCCCTGCGTGATCATCATCTCCATAAGACTGAAGTGATACTTCCGTCTTGATATCACACCCAGTACACTAGGATTCTCAATAAACTCAGAAGAGGCGTACACAGAACCTGTTAAAGTCCTGGATGACCAAAACCAAAGCGTATTGATTGTCGCAAGTACTAGCGATGCAAGTATCAGGTTAAGACTAAATACACCTACCCTGATTCGGATTCCCATAGACACATAGTCATACTACCAATGAGATTCCGATGGGTCTATCCAGAGCGAAGCTGTTTCCGTACCATCGAAAACACAACCTCCTATCACACTTGCATAAGTATCCAATACTTAAATATATGAGAACTATGTTGTTACGCTTCCATAACACGTACAAGTGCAATACTAGTCTATTTCGCATTATCGATGTCCAGTCTCGATAATACTACTTCTAGGGATATTTAATGATTAAACCTTTATGGATTGATATTGTCTCATATCTAATAATCCGGAACTAATCATAAGGACTTTTATCATTTATATATTTAAGTAATAAAATTACAAAATGATAAAATGCAATTTCCATTGTCACATAGAATTTGTACAAAAACCGCAATATCTTTTACAAATAGTGACTCTATGGGTCATAATTGTCTAACAATCTCTCACTTGTCCTATAGTCTGTCAACTAACACCTGAACTATGTACATGTCGCTCAAACTTACTGAGGAATAGCTTTCGTCAGCGGATCTGCAATGTTGTCCTCTGATGCGACCTTCTCGATCTTCACATCGCCACGATGAATGATCTCACAAATCAGATGGAAACGTCGAAGAACATGCTTGGATCGTTGATGAGACCGCAGTTCCTTAGCCTGCGCTATAGCCCCGTTATTGTCACAATACAATGGAACATGCTCAGCTGCTAACGGAACTACTCCTAATCCAATTAAGAATTTACGGATCCAAACTGCCTCTTTTGCTGCTTCAGCTGCAGCAATATACTTCGCTTCTGTTGTTGAATCGGCAACAGGCTCTTGCTTGGAAGATTTCCAGCTTTCTGCTCCGTTATTCAAACAAAATATGTACCCGGACTGCGACTTGCAGTCGTCTTTGTCGGTTTGGAAACTTGCATCGGTATACCCAGTTACCTCAAGTTCTCCATCTCCATAGATTAAGAAAGCATCCTTAGTTCGTCTAAGATACTTAAGGATATTCTTAACCGCCATCCAGTGACCATCACCTGGATCGGCCTGATAGCGACTACACATGCTCAAAGCATACGAGACATCAGGTCACGTACATATCATGACATACATGATCGATCCAACTGCCGAGGCGAACGGGATCCGACTCATGTTGTCTCTCTCATCTTGAATTTTAGTACACATGTCCCTGGATAGAGTGACGCCGTGTGACACTGGCAACGGTCCCCTCTTGGACTGATCAATGTTGAATCTCTTTAACACTTTGTCAATGTACGTAATCTGTGAGAGTCCAAGCAGCTTTCTAGATCTATCCCGGTAGATCTTTATTCCTAGAATAAAGGCTGCTTCTCCCAGATCCTTCATGGAGAATTTTAATGAAAGCCAAGCTTTCACTGATGTTAACATGTGAATGTCATTGCCAATAAGCAATATATCATCAATGTAAAGGACAATGAATGTCAGTGCGCTCCCACTAACCTTCATATATACACAAGGATCATCCTCATTTTGAACGAAATCATATTCTTTTATGATCTCATCAAAAAGTTGGTTCCAAGGACGCGATGCTTGCTTCAATCAATAAATGGATCGATTTAACTTACAAACCTTGTTTGAAAGTCTTGATACGACAAAACCGTCAGGCTATTGCATATAAACATCCTCCAAAAGTTTCCGTTAAGGAAAGTGGTTTTGACGTCCATCTGCCATACCTCGTAATCGAAATATGCAGCAATAGCAAGCATAATCCGAATAGATTTAATCATGGAACGAGTGAAAAAGTTTCATCGTAATCGACACCATGTCTTTTACGATACCCTTTCGCTACAAGCCTAGCTTTGTATGTTTGTACGTTGCCATCCATGTCGGTCTTCTTCTTGAATACCCATTTGCAACCAATAGGCTTAACGCCTTCGGGTGCATCAACCAGTGTCCAAATTTGGTTGGTGTACATGGAATCCATTTCGGAATTCATGGCATCTTGCTATAAACTGGAGTCGATACCTTGTATCGCTTCGTCATATGTAGCCGGTTCGTATTCCTCAATAAGATTGATATCCACATGCGGTGAGATCAGAAACCCATACCTCTCAGGTTATTTTTTGACTCTCTCCGACCTACGCAGTTCTTGTGTATTCGAAGATTGTGGCACAGTTTCATCCCTGATGAACTGTTCATGTTCCATTAAGAATTCTGTGCCAGGAATAGTATCACTCCGATTTTCATCGAGTTCTACTTTCCTCCCACTCACAACTGCTTTTAGGAATTCCTTCTCAAGGAAAACTGCATGTAAAGCAACAAATACTTTGTTCTCTCTGTGGGTGATAGAAGTAATATCCTTTGGTTTCCCTAGGATATCCTACAAATAGGCATTTATTGATTTGGGTTCTTGTTTGGTACCTTCCAAACGTTTGACGTATGCCCAGCATCCCCAAATCTTCAGGAATGAGAAACCCGGCTTCTTTCCTGTCCATATTTCATACGAATTCTCTTGAACAGACTTTGACAGAACCTTATTCAAAATAAGTATTGCATTGTTCAATGTATATCCCTAGAAGGAAATAGGTAGCTCTGTGAGACTCATCATAGACCTTACCATGTCTAACAAAGTTCGGTTTCTCCGTTCGGACACACCGTTTAATTGCGGTGTTCCTGGAGGTGTCCACTATGAAAGAATACCATATTCTTTCAAGTAATCAAGAAACTAAATTGCTCAAGTATTAGCCACCACGGTCCGACCGTAATGTCTTAATACTTTTGCCGGTCTGTTTTTCTACTTCGTGTCGAAACTCTTTGAATTTATCAAAGGTTTCCAACTTATGTCTCATAAGATACACATAACCATAACGCGATGCATCATCCGTAAAGGTTACGAAGTATTCATATCCACCCCTAGCCTGGCTAGACATGGGCCCACATACGTCACTATGAACGAATGCTAACAGTTCGGTGGCACGTGCATATTTACCGCTAAAAGGTGATTTAGGCATTTTGCCTAATAAACAAGATTCGCAGACGTCATATGAATTTGGATCAAATCCATCCAAGTACCCACTCTTCGAAAGTGTGGATATGCGAGTCTTGTTAATGTGTCTCAGACGACAATACAACATATAAGTTTCATCATTGTTACTTAGTTTAAGCCTTTTGTTTGTTACATTATATGTTTGATATTGATTTATATTCAAAATATAAATACCATTATTTACATCAGCAATGCAAATTTCCATATCATTTTTATACATAAAACACCCAGTGTTTCTAAATACAAAAGTATACCCACATTGGGCTAACATAGATACAGAAATAATATTCCTAGTCAAACTAGGTACATAATAACAGTCTGAAAGTTTAAGTACATGCCCCGATGGCAGTTCCAAAACAAAAGTGCCAATGGCCAAAATGGTGACTCGTGTCCCATTTCAAACGCGGAGGTCAATCTCTCATAAGGCCAGTCTCCTGCTAATCTGCAGATCCTGAAGCCGGTGTCTTGCCCACTTTGATTTCCTTCATGTGTGCCTTATACTCGCGGCAGTCACGCTTCCAATGACCCTGCTTCCCGCACTGCAGGCATACATCTTGGAATTTGTCCTTACCCTTCCCAGAAGGTTTTGATGATTTGGGCTTGCCTTTCTTCTTCTTCTTCTTCTTTACACCTCCAGTCTCCTTGGGCCAAGCCCTCGGAGTATGAGATGTTGAAGCGAAGTGCGCCTCGCGTTTCTTGCCCTTTAAGAGCTCTTTTTCTGCTTCGCGCAGTGTGGACATCAACTCTCCAAGATTTTGGTCTTGGTTCATCATATTGTAGTTCATGATGAACCCACTCCAAGTGTTTGGAAAAGACTGTAAGATCAAATCTATAGAAGTCTCAGCCTCAAAGACAATGCCCATCCGTCCCAGCTGCTCAATGTCAGCAATCATCTGTGACACATGGTGCTCAACAGATGTACCCTCTGACATGTGAGCATGAAAGAGCTTCTTCTGTAACTCATATCTCTGCGATCTAAGATTAGATCGATGAAGATCATACAACTTCGCCATCATATTATAGAGATCAAATCCCTTGTTTTGACGACGAAATTGTTGAGTCATAGCAGCAAGCATTATAGATTGAGCAGTGAAGTTGTCATCGCTATGAGTCTTCTAAAGCTCTAGCTCAACTATCTGATCAGATCTAGGCTTAGGCCCAAGAGGTCTCTCTATAGTGTAGAGCAACTTCTCGGATCCCGGGACAATCCTGAGATTCATGTCCCAATCTTGAAAGTTTGTGCCATTAAAGACATTGTCGCCCATGATAATATCTCTAATGCTTAACTTTTCTGTCATCTTAATTGCAATAGTCAAACTATTCAATTAACGATGTATGGGTACAGTCTAACTGTTACAAGAAAAATAATAAAATATTAGTCCAACTAATAAATATTTATAATTGACGAAATAATTTGAAAGCGCGTAAAGCCAAGTATTTGAACGAAATTGCAAATTCAATACTGGCCTCCCACTATTTTTCGACGAGCCTCTAACCCTCTGTTGAGTACTCGGGAAACCTAGTTTCCTAGTGGCTAGGATCCCGTTAAATAACACACAACCTTGACTTTGGCCAACAAGCTGTATGATATTTAACTAGGTAGATCTCTAAGATCAATTGGATCTTATCCAATTCCTAGATCCGGTAGGTGGACCTCCAAGTCCAAAACATATATACAATATATATGCCAATATATTTTCCTAACCTTTTCCTCTGAATCAACTAAGCCTTGGCTTTCGCACAACAAGCTTAATGATTCCAGTTAAGCGGAACCCATTGACTTTGGAAAGCTTCGTAATCGATGTCGATGGACAAGAAGTGATCTTGACTTTGGCCAACAAATCACAACTTGGACAAGACATACGATATGGAACAAAGCCTTCATGATTCAAACACATCCGCGATGGACAAAGGTCTTGACTTTGGCCAACAAACCAGTGCCAATCTTGGATCTTAAGAATGAATCATTCAATGGAAGGAAAACGCTTAATATTTGTTGAAGGTTTTTCGCGTAAATTGGCAACCAATTTATTATCTTTGATTAGGTCTCATCATACACCCTTAAGCATGCATTCTAAAAGCATAATAAGGCGCAATAAATAAATTAATATTGACATGTGGATGAATATCTCACAGATTGTTCCTAGAACAAATCACTCCATTTCCTTTCCCCGGCTAGCACTATTCTAACTTCTACCCAATTACATAATACAGTTAAAGAAACCTCATTAACATTGAGCAGAATTAGGTGAGAAGAGAATTACAAAGAATCGAGAGATAAGGCTGGACACGCAGGTCCAATTTAATAAATTCTAAATTTACAACAATTTCTGAAATTGCCTTTTCCTTCTAATATCCATCTGATATACATTATTCATACAACACATCCATGTATTCACACAAATCATGTTATTCAATCAATCTAATCCAATTAATTAATCTTTGAATAAAGTGATCATCCAATGTTCAAACAACGATTTGATTTGCGCGAGTCCAACTCGTTTAAGAATAAGTACTCAAAGTACGAATTCTTGAATTATATCGAACTACAATTTTAAATCTAATTTAATTTGTATTCAATACTAATTCTATATTTAATTCCAAATTAAATAATTACACTTTTAATGCGCCTTTACGACTTAGATTCTAAATCTAATCTTAATGGGTCTCAAAGCCCAATTAACATCCAATGTCAATTTAATTAAAGTCCAATGGGCTTTCAATTAATTTCTTAAGGCATGGGCTTTGGTCAATATGGGTCAAACCCAAATACCAAGGCCCAATTAAAGGAATCACCCTATTTGCCAAGAAATCAATTTTGGCCCATTAGGCCCAATTAAATTTTAAAAAGGCCCATATATTATATTTGGACTTAATGGAATGGTTTGGGCCCAATTTGGATCCAATCCAATTGTCCTAAACCAACTTGGCCCAACCAAGCCCATTAGGCCCAAATACAACATCATTAGCCCAATTCCAAATTAGACCCAATTAATTAAATATTAATATTCCAAATATCATGATTTAATTAATTAAAGTGTATAACACTAATTAATTATCTAAATTAACATTTCCAAAATACTAATTTAATCAATCAATCATGCATTAATTTTTCAACACTTGTCCAACATTATTGAAACCAAAATCAACTCATTTCATGCTTCTTATGGTCACGGCATTATGATGATTTTATATCCGATTTTGATTTTAATCCAATTAAATCATAAATCAATATATATCATGTCTTTAAACTCATCCAATGATTTAAAAAAAAAAAACCACTATGACCTAAGGTTTCATATAGCATTCGGCCAACATAACAAAATTGGGGAAATTAATCCAATTAATTTTTTAAAAAATTGATCATGCATAACTCTAAGTTATCAACATACAAGCATACACAAACAAACAATTTGATCAAATCATGCTTAAATCAAATTTACCCAAATTTTATGTTAAGAACCCTAATCAAATTTCATGCTCAAATAGGCTCTGATACCATTATTGGGTTTCTAAGGTCATCCCAAGATCATATTAAGCATGAAACATGTGAATACAAGAAGTAAGAATGACGGAAACATACTTACAAAGAATGGTTGTAGGATGCGTTGTAAACAAAATTTTGCTTTGAGAAGATCCTCCAAGCTCCTCTATGATTGATGAATCCAAGCTCCAAGCTTTGAGATTCCAAGCTCTTGGGAATGATTTCCCTATCACCTTATATGATTCCTTGTGAGTGCTAGCTCTTGAAAATTTGCAACAAACTTTCTATTTCTCCTTGTGAAGCTCACGACATTGAGAGCTTTTTAGAGAGGAGAGTGGCGTTGGAAGAGAGAGGAAGAGAGATGAATTTTGTTAACTTAACTTTGATTTCCAAAATCAAATTATGATATACCAAAACCAATATTTGGTATATGTCTTTCATCTCACCAACTTGGTGTGTTGGACAAGTCACCAACAACCCACCAAAACCCATCAACAAAAAGTTGATTAAATGACTAGGTGATGTGACTTGTGGGCCCCACTTAATTCAAAATCCGAGTGGGCCCGCGAACACATCCCGGGCTTGGGTTCGTTAGTTCTGAATTAACGATTTTTTCGTTGCGACGTAATTAAATCAAATTTAATTGAATAATTATGCCTAGCAAAATTACTATTCACGTCGCCGCGAATTAATTCTAAATTAATTCGTTTTCCCGAATTAAAATCTAATTTTAATTCCGTTATGAAATCTAATTTCATTTAATATATCGAATATATTATTTTATCGATTAATTCCAAATTAATCGTTCTCTCTCTACAAATAGTATTTTATCCCAGATAAAATCTCTCCGCAATTAATCCTAGATTAATTATGTTCGAATCATACGTCATCGGGGAATCTTCGGGAAGCGACCCATGAGATCCCTGGATATGTTGGCAGTAAATCCGGTCGTCGGACTATCCGAACACGTGCGTACTCGTACCACTTTTTACCGATTTACGAGACATGGTTGGCTTCTAGCAAAGCACCGTGCCTACCAAATTCTCCAGAAATATTCTTAAAGGAATATATAATCTATGTCAGGCGTAGTATACGTAGTATTGCGTATTGCGATCTAGTATCAGATGTCACATGCAAGGCCTGGGGCTGGAATATTGTATGCCCCGTATGAAGCATATATCGGATCACAAGCAACTAGTCTCTTTAATCGGATAATCATGACCTTGTCATTTTATCCCGATGGTTGCAACCCATTAGAGTACCAGTTCTGTATCCCTGCGTGATCATCATCTCCATATGACTGAAGTGATACTTACGTCTTGACATCACACCCAATACACTAGGATTCTCAATAAACCCAGAAGAGGCGTACACAGAACCTGTTAAAGTCCTGGATGACCAAAACCAAAGCGTATTGATTGTCGCAAGTACTAGCGATGCAAGTCTCAGGTTAAGACCAAATACACCTACCCTGATTCGGATTCCCATAGACACATAGTCATACTACCAATGGGATTCCGAGGGGTCTATCCAGAGCGAAGCTGTTTCCGTACCATCGGTAAACACAACCTCCTATCACACTTGCATAAGTATCCAATACTTAAATATATGAGAACTATGCTGTTACGCTTCCATAACACGCACAAGTGCAATACTAGTCTATTCCGCATTATCGATGTCCAGTCTCGATAATACTACGACTAGGGAT
Organism: Zanthoxylum bungeanum; assembly: GCA_019454045.1. NCBI lineage: Eukaryota > Viridiplantae > Streptophyta > Magnoliopsida > Sapindales > Rutaceae > Zanthoxylum > Zanthoxylum bungeanum. The sequence continues at coordinate 13,727 of SKCR01028229.1, forward strand.
ATTTAATGATTAAACCTTTATGGATTGATATTGTCTCATATCTAATAATCCGGAACTAATCATAAGGACTTTTATCATTTATATATTTAAGTAATCAAATTACAAAATGATAAAATGCAATTTCCAATGTCACATAGTTAATTTGTACAAAAACCATAATGTCTTTTACAAATAGTGACGCTATGGGTCATAATTATCCAACATATAAGAGTTATTGGTTATCTTAAAAGAACAAAGAACATTTGCTTATTTTACCACAATTCCCTCGGTGGTGGAAGGTTATAGTGATGCTAGTTGGATAACTAGTGTTAAAGATAACAAATCAACTTCTGGTTGGATCTTCACTTTAGGTGGATGAGCTGTCTCATGGGCTTCTAAGAAGCAGACATGCATAACTCATTCCACAATGGAATCTGAGTTTATCGCTTTAGCAGCTGCAAGTAAAGACGCAGAATGGCTGAGAAACTTATTGTTAGATATAGAGTTGTGGCCACAACTAATGCCATCAATCTTCTTGCACTGTGATAGCCAAACAACTATGTCTAGGGCTTTTAATAAAATTTACAATGGTAAGTCTAGACGTATTTATTTGAGACATGAGTATCTTAGACAACTAATTTCTAGTGGAATCATTACAGTTGTCTACGTGAGATCAAAAAATAATCTTGCGGACCCATTGACTAAAAGTCTCTCGAGGGATATGATAAATAGCACTACGAGTGCGATGGGTCTAAAGCATTTTTGAAGTGTCACTAGTAGTGAGAACCTTACCTTCTTATCGCTTTGCTATTTTAAAGGTTTAAAAGGTAATAACAAATTACAGTTTGTGACAGATATCAAGCACTGAGACTGCATAGTATTTAAGGAAAAGAGTTGGTTGAGTAATGAAGTTAATAGGTTCGTTCAAGAACCAAAAAGTTCGAATTTAGGATTTAACTACGACTTCACCTATATAAACACACTAGAGGTGGTGCCGCTTCTGTCAGAGTTTGGAAAATAAAGCTTTGTAAGTGTTTATGAATCAGGAGGTAGCACAAGGCCGTTATATGGTGCTAATGCTAACGGTGAACATGTTAAAGAAATATGTAAGGTTTATGTATATAATATTTCCGATCTTGTCAAATTAGAAATAATGGTTTAATATTATATATATAAAACCATGAATTTCGATAATGTTTTGAAATGTCTATACTAATAGCAGGTTTAAGTCCAAAGACACCTAATATATGTATAAATCTTAAAATTATTTTATCACTAACTAAGTGGGGGATTGTTAGTAATAGTTAGTGCTAAAAGTGTAACTTCCTATCCCACGTAGGAAGAGCATTGAGAGTAGATCAAGTTTATAAAGGCTTGGTACACATAATAGTTCAAATTGGTGTGGAATGTTGGAGGGAAAATTTGGAGGGAAATACAAATGTTTGTGATATATTATTTAAAGTCAAAGATGGGCACTTGGGCTTGGAAATTCGAAATTTTTGGATTTTATCTTTTGATAGTTTTTTGGTTTAAATAAAAAAACTATTTTTTCAAGCCAAAAGTTGTGTCTTAATGAAGTGTTATGGCTTTAGGATTCTATATATTTGTATTTCCACTTCTGAATTAAATAACTTCTTCCCAATATTTCTCTATCTCTCAAAAAGTTTTATCTTTACATGTTCTTGGGAGAATTTCTAGAATTGCTATCTAGAAATTATGTGTGGCTTTGTATATCCTGAAGGAATTGCCATTAATCCAGTAGCAACATAGTGGGGGCATAATTCCTTTAAGGACAGTGAATACACATTCAAAGCCTTCTGAAAATTTATTGGTTCTGAGTTTTTTCTAACAAAAATACGTGCGACTAGAATCTAAATTCTTGTTATTAACGTCAGAACTAGCTAAAATAGGCAACTACAAAAAAATCGAAGCATAACGGTTACTACAGACTACATATGATGATCGTACGACGGGTAAAAACTATTTGACATTAGCTAACAGACATGATGTCATGTATGTTTTAAGAAGATACGATTACGTGGCACGTGCCTGAGATCACCTGGCACGTGCTTTAAATGACGTGGTAGTGACGGTCATTCAAGATGGCGCCGTCAGCGTCGTAATCTATCTGTCTATCTATCGCGAGTGAGGTGTATATTTATTTTTCACTGTGTGTTGTTTATTTATTTATAATCATTAATCATTTCTTTTTAAAAAATGGCTGCATAATGCCATCATTTGAATCGCTTCTCCTCCTCACTATAAATTGGGCCTCTTTCTTTTGCAATTCTTGCATGCCTTCGATTCTCTTTCTTATTTCTTTCTTTCTTTCTTTAAAAAAAATGGCTTCCAAATCAAAAACTTCTTTTGTGAGTCTAGGGTTTCTCTTATGTGGCTTTATGGCTTTAATGCTGCTCTTGTGCTTGGGGATCATGCAAGAACATTCTGGTCTCTCTCTCTCTTTTTTTTTTTTATTTAACTAATGTATTAATTTGTTTAATTTTATTTTTAAATAGAAGATAAAATTGGTTTTTAATAGGTGCAGTTTGTGTTACTGGGCATGGATGCTATTATGAAGAAATGGGCAAACAAAACAGAAAGGTTTCTAATTTTAATTTATTTTCATATTATGATTTATTTATATGTTGATTTGTTGATGAATGTAATGTACAAGCAGATTTTGAGTGAGAATGAAGTGGGAGAGACTAGTGGTGGTGTCAATGCAGCAGCATCAAGCGTTGAGCTGAGGATGGTTCCTTCTGGGCCTGACCCCTTGCACCATAATGGCAACACCAAGAAGCCACGGTCCCCATGAATATATGTCATATGCAGCAATAGCTAGGAACTTTTGTTTCGTTTTTACAAGTTTTTGCTGACAATGGAGAATGTTTCGTCTACTAAAAAAGATGTGCTTCTTTTTGGCTAGAACTTAGAAGTAATGTTTTAGAAAGCAGTAATAGTAATGCTCTCCTGCTAGATGTATGGCAATAGTGTAATATATATATATATATATATGTTAATATGTTTATGTTCCTTGAGTTCCTGCATGTTTCATTGCTAGCAAATATACATATCAGCAATGGATAAAACCCAAAATTAAAATAACAAATATGTCGTAAAATTTAAATATAAATTAATGTTTGTTTCTCCGAAAATATTTTCAGCCCATGTTGATGATGATACATGAAGGAAGTCAAAAAGAATATAGTTATAAGAATATAATTACACAAAAGAAAGAAGGTAAGGAAACAGCTGGTGATAAGATTGTGGAAGGAGAAGGGAAGTGACAGTTTTTGAAGCCTGAGTTGTCAGAAAATGGAGTGTAATTGTTTGTGGGTCACAGTATATTTGTGGATTGGAATAGAATCAAACTAATAAGCAATTGGTGTGATGTTTTGGTGGATGGAATTTATGTACGTACTGGCACTGCAATAATAACCAACCTGGAGCGGTTATGCCGAATTTTTCTGTATGCATGACACATTAGATGTGACACTCATCGATGGAAATGACCTTGTTGTCTAATTGCAGCTATTTATATTTGATGAGATATAATAAATAAATAGGGAAAAAGATGATGATGGACAATTTTTTGAAAATCAAACCGATGAGTGAAGTAAGAACTGATCATGAATTTGATCAAGTATATTTTTAAAACTGAACGATGAATGAATCGGTAAATTTTGATTTTTTAACCCTTAACCAAATTTTTTAAAATTCCAAAATCCTAAACCAAAAACAAAAAAAAAAAATCAAAACTTTACTACTATCTGGTTACTTTAATCATATGTACATCCTCTTTTACTTTTCTTATAAATCCCTCTTCCCATTCCGGGGTGGTAATATCCTCAAAACTTTACTATCTAGTCTCATAGTTTGTTTGTAATTCTAGTAATAAGCCAGGATAACTACAGGGGAATTCTCAACTTGGATCTAAAGTATAATTGTTCTCGTAAAGGAATACTATTCGGATAGTCTGGGAAAACTTACTAACATGTCTATAGATCTTGAGGAGGTACTCGATGATCTGATACTAGAGAGGTAGTGTCTTGCATATGAGTATCCCGAACATACTGCGTATACCAGACCCCAGCACTTCGCCCACTGCAGTCACTGACTCCCTAGACCATGCTCTGATACCATCTTTGTAACATCCCCAATCCGGGAGATTCTACCGGCAAGAAATAGGCTGTACTATTCCCCTGAGCCTCTGACTTACTGACTGTATACATTGGTATTAACTCATCTCCACTATAGCTCAAACATGGGACCCTTGCCTAACTCATTTTTAACATGTAACATTATTTGTCTCATGTCATGTATTTAACACTTCTTTATAATACAGCCCTGACAATAAAACTTAAATAAATTAAATATGAATGCTTTGCCATACAATATGCAAAATGCATGACTTTACATGACTCTGACTGAACTGTAACTCAATCTGGTGGACTCAGACCCTCTAGTGACTGTCATCAGTATCCATCCTTCCAAGCGCGTCCTCCGGGTATCCTGCAAAACAAGAAACTATAAGTGGGGGGTTAGACCGTTTGTACGATCTAAGTAAGTGGACGACTTAATATGAAAACTAAAATACTTAATGAAAACTCAAGTTTTGAAAATCCAATCGGATCTTATCTGAAAGTAATTCTTTATCTTGAATCCTTTATGAAAATCTTTTATGAAAACTGTTTTGTAAAATTTATCTCTTCTGAAAGGCTCTTATAAAACTACTATTTCTGAAACTGTCTTTTCTAGGAATCTTTTCTGAAAACTATATCTGAAAACTGGTTCTGAAATCTATAGCTGAAAACTGCTATCTGTCTTTGAAAACCTTGACGCATGGGGGCGTTATGTATTGTCGTCCCTCATACGCCTAACTAGAGTCAGGAGTGTAAATTCATGACGTTGGGGCGTTACGTATCATTGTCCCCCAAAGCATGCCACTTTTGCCTCTGAAACTAGTGGTTGGGGCGTTACGTATCGTCGTCCCCCTCCAAGCTCTAAAACTAGGATCTATGGGCATATGTCATCCCTTGTCCTGAACTAGGATCTGGGGGTGTTACGTATCACCGTCCCTCTAGTCCTCTACATGTGCACATGTCATCCGTCAATTCCATGGCTGTAACAGTTACATACTGAGGTGGGTTTTCCCCATGCCTCGAAAAATCATAAAATCATGCTTTGAAAACATTTCTTTTCTCAATCATTTCTCAAAACATGCTAATCAAATTATAATTGATATTAAAATTGGCTAACGCCCTAAAAGCGAAAAATAAGTCTGATATAAACAACAGTATGATGAAAATCAACTTAAAATAAAACGTCCACTCACTGGTTTGGAATACGGCTGGCGTAACGTCACTACGCCGAGAGGATTTGTGGTTACTGTGATAACTTTTAATAGGCAACTTAGTTAGAATACATATCGTAGAATTCATTTCGAAACTGTTATCGCTACAAGGGTTTTTCAACTAGTTCATGGTAATTTACGCGTATATCTATGATGATAAGAAGTCTTTTGGGTGGCCTTTAAGATCCCGAGTCGAAACTAAATTGGTAAAAAAAATGTCCTGGAAAATGGCCATGTGTCGCGATGCGGCCTGGAGAAGACCAAAACAGAAAACTGGTTTTGGTTCGCGTTGCGATGCGCATAAGACGGAACCGAATTAGGACTTGTTTTCCAGAACGCGTTGTGATTTACGGTGATTGGCGTCACGACGCGAGGCCAGATTCAGGGCCTAATATCAATCTTTTTAAGCTTAACTTGCTTCACCACACTTCTCACACTAAAACCTTCATATAAACACCACTTTAACTACACTATGCATACTCAAGTGGCATTTCCAACCTCAATTTATGTACCAATTTATCAATATCAATAAGAAGCACATTCAACTTCCCCCATCCAATACATTCACATACATAAACCTCAATCCATAATAATACCATCATGTTACTTCCCAAAACACATGCCACTTAAAGCCAATTTAACAATTCCAAATTCTAAAATTAGTAAGGTATGAAATGGGGCTTCATACTCTATATTCAAAATTGAAAAGAATTTGAGAAGATAGGAAGATAGTGGAAGCTTACTTGACCAATAAAAGTTGAGAGCTTATCATCAACCTTCATTATTTTCATGGAAATAAAGAAAAATTTGAGGATTTTCCCCCTCCACTTCAAGCTCAAGTTTTACATTCCTTGCAAAGTACTTTCCACCAGCCAGAACTGCAAAGCTGAGAAATGATATCACATCATTTGTGCAATATGACTCAGAATCTCTATACGAAGCTTGGGAAATGTACAAAGATTACTCAGAAAATGTCCTCACCATGAGATTGCAAAGTGGCTACAAGTCCTTGTGGAGGAGCTTTGATGGCAAAATGAGAACCACTATTGATGCTGCTGCTGGAGGAGCTTTGATGGCAAAATGAGAAGATCAGGCTTGTGACCTAATTGAATAAATGGCCAATAACAATTCCTTGTGGCCAACAGAAATGAGTATGATCTAAAGAATTGCAGGAATCCACGAAGTTGGAGCCAACACAACAATGAATGCCAAGCTGGAGCAGATGTGCAAATGCCTGGAAACACTCAGCACGCAAGTTGTAAACATTGTCGGAGCCATGAATTCACCATATGGAGGAGCATCAGAACCAAACCAACATGAAGAAATGGTGAATTATGTCAATAATTTCAACAGACAGTGGAACAATCCATATTCTAACACCTACAATCTTTGGTGGATGAATCATCCCAATTTTTCATGAAGCAACAATTCAGGGCAAAAGAACAATCCACCACCTGGATTCCAACAACAAAACAAAGGCCAAGAGTTTGAAAAAGAACCAGAAATGAAAGAATGGATTGCAGAGATGTTCAAAAAGCAACAAGCAACATATGATGATATTTCAAAGCCAATCTACATCTATAAGGCACTAGAGAATCAATTGGACAAATAGCCAATGCTCAGAATTACAGACCGCCAGGTAACCTTCCTAGGAACACAGAACCAAATCCAAGGAACAGATGGAATGAGCAATGTCAAGCCATTACTTTGAAAAACGGTACTGAAATCAACAAAGATGTTGGAATCAAGGCATCCATTGAAGAAGTTCCAAAAGAAGCAGTTCCGCAGATGGAGGAAAAGAAGCAAAGGAAAAAGATCAAATCACTCTACCTCCAACTTTTCCACAACGACTTCAGAAAAACAAACTGGACAAACAGTTTGCTCGATTCTTAGAGGTCTTCAAATAGTTGCATATCAACATTCCATTTGCAGAAGCGTTGGAAGAAATTCCCAGCTACGTCAAATTCATAAAAGACATTCTGTCACGAAAGCGGAGATTGGGAGATTACGAGATAGTAGCATTGACAGAAGAATGCGGCGCCATCATTCAGAGGAAACTTCCCCCAAAGTTGAAAGATCCTGGCAGTTTCACTGTTCCATGCACCATTGGAGAATATTACATCAGTAAAGCTTTATATGATTTAGGTGCTAGTGTTAATTTGATGCCTTTCTCGATTTACAGGAAACTGCAAATTGGAGAAGCAATGCCCACCTCAGTCTCTTTGCAACTTACTGATAGAACGCTCGTATTTCCGAGAGGTGTAGTTAAAGATATGCTGGTCAAAGTCGACAAACTCATTCTCCCAGCATATTTCATTATCCTTGACATGGAAGAAGAAAAAGATGTATATATCATCCTCGGAAGACCATTTTTGGCTACAGGTCAAACTGTTATTGATGTGCAAAAAGGATAACTAACCATGAAAGTGCAGGACCAAGAAGTTACCTTCAATGTTTTCAAAGCCATGAAATTCCCGAGTGATGAAAAGGAAGAGGAATGTTTCAGAATTAATGTTGTTGATAGTATCATTCAGGATACTGATACAATTCCCACGGATAAACTTGAAGCTTGCATCACCAACATGACTGACAGCGAGCTTGATGCTGAAATTCTAGAATGTATCAACTATCTTGACAAGCCCTTTCGCTTCAAATCGACACCACATGTGGAAAGTCTGAAACTACTAAAAAAAGAGCGAATCAAGCCCTCGATTGAAGAACCACCGCAGCTGGAGCTAAAATTACTACCAAGCCATCTCAAGTATGCATTCATAGGAAACTCTTCTAAATTACCTGTGATTATTTCTTCTTCGCTAACATTGGAGCAGGAAAAAAAGTTACTGAGAGTGTTATGAGAACACAAGAAAGCCATTGGCTAGACTATAACAGACATTCGAGGCATTAGTCCATCATTTTGTATGCACAAAATTCTAATGAATGACAAGTACAAACCTACAGTGGATTATCAACTGAGACTCAATCTAATTATGAAAGAGGTCGTGAAGAAAGAAATCATCAAATGGTTGGATGCATGCATCATCTACCCCATCTCTGACAGTATTTGGGTGAGTCTTATGCAATATGTGCCAAAGAAATGAGGAATTACTGTAGTCACAAATGAAAAGAACGAGCTGATTCCAACAAGAACAATGACTGGATGAAGAGTATGCATGGACTACTAGAAGCTGAACAAAGTAACAAGGAAATATCATTTTTTGCTGCCATTCATTGATCATATGCTGGACAGATTTGCAAGACATGAGTACTATTATTTCCTGGATGGATACTCGGGATACAATCAGATTGTCATTGCCCTAGAAGATCAGGAAAAACCCAGTTTTACATGTCCGTATGGTACTTTTGCTTTCCGCAGGATGCCATTTGGACTATGTAATGCTCCTGCCACATTTCAACGTTGCATGATGGCCATCTTCTCAGACATGCTGGAACAAAATATGGAGGTTTTCATGGATGATTTCTCTGTGTTTGGAGATTCTTTCGACCACTGCTTGTAAAATCTGGAACAAGTGTTACAAAGATGCGAATATACCAATCTGGTACTCAACTTGGAGAAATGCCACTTCATGGTGTAGGAATGCATCATTCTGGGACATCGGATCTCACAAAAAGGAATCGAGGTATACAAGGCAATGATCGAAACAATTGAAAAACTACCTCCACCAACATCAGTTAAAGGGATTCGGAGTTTTCTCGGACATGCTGGCTTTTATAGGAGATTTATCAAAGACTTCTCAAAGATTGCTAAACCTTTTTGCAATCTTCTGGAGAAGGTGTGCCTTTCAACTTCACCAAAGAATGTCATGAAGCTTTTGAGATCTTGAAACAGAAGCTGGTTTCTGCCCCAATCATAGTAGCACCAGACTGGACCCTTCCATTTGAGGTGATGTGCGATGCTAGTGATTTTGTTGTAGGTGCAGTTTTGGGACGACATAAAGAAAAAAATTTCCACATCATTTATTACTCCAGCAGAACTCTGAATGAAGCTTAACTCAACTACACAACCACTGAAAATGAGTTGCTTGCAGTTGTGTTAGTGTTTGACAAATTTCACTCTTATTTGCAGGGTCCTAAAATAGTGGTCTACACAGATCATTCAGCAATCAAATACCTGATCGCAAAGAAAAATGCCAAACCCAGATTGATCTGTTGGATACTTCTATTACAAGAATTTGACATGGAGATCAAAGACAGACAAAGGGACATAGAACCAAGTGGCGGATCACTTATCGAGGCTTGAGAATGGAGAAACAGCTGGCAAAGAACTGACAATCAAAGAAACTTTTCCAGATGAATAGTTGTGTGCCATGAAACAGCATGATGTCCCTTGGTATGCCGACTATGTCAAATACATAGTATCAGGAAAATGGCCGTTGGAATGGACAACTCAGCAACGTAAGAAATTCTTCAAAGAAGTCAAGCATTATGTCTGGGATGAGCTGTACATGTTCAAACGCGGTGCTGATCAATTACTGAGACATTGTGTTCCATAGGAGGAGGTCAATAGTTTCCTACAACATTGTCATTCATCACCATACGGCGGACACTTCAGCGGGAATAAAACTGCAGCCAAAGTCCTACAGTCAGGTTTGTTCTGGCCCACTCTTTTTAAAGATGCTTACTTATTTGCTCTTCAATGTGACAGGTGCCAGAGAACAGGAAATATTTCGAGGAGAAATGAATGACATTTGTAAAACATTCTGAAAGTGGAGATATTTGATGTATGGGGGGTGTAGGCACTGCATTTTTGCATCTAAGTCCCTATGATGAGTCTCATTTGGAGACACTACCTTTTAAGTCACGGAGGTCACGGAAAACGGACATCGGATAGGGAAATTCAGAATAAACAAGGTTCACTATTTTCGTTCGTGCTGCGTTCGTGTATACGTTCGAACGCCAAACAGATTGCGGGCGTTCGTGCCGCGTTCGAGGAGGCGTTCGAACGATGTCGGTAATTCTGGTTTTGCTGCTAGCCTCACATCAAGCCCAATTCGCCCAAGCCTTGGCCCACACGCCCAAGCCCACTTAAAACACATATTTAACACATGGTGAAATCAAAACAAATCTAAAAATCACATACCAAATTAAAATAAACATTAAAATCTATCAAATATTTTAACTCCCTAATTAAGATATTCACCCACCAATTACACAAGATTCATTCCTTTCATAAACCAATCAAAATATCTCCCTTATTTACTTGATTCCATTCCTTACCTAGAAACCCTAGCCTTTGCCTATAAAAAGAACCATTCACCACCCTCATTGAGGCTAGCTCATACACAATACTTACACGAAAATCACAACACCAAGAGCCCTAGCCACTCACGGCAATAGCAAGAAGAAAAAAACAAATAATTCTCTTCATCTCCCCCACTCCACAACCGAAAACAGCAGCCCCTAAACCTCCACACATCACCGAAAATACACCCTCAAACAGCAGCCCCTTCCACCAAAAAACTGCACTTCTATTAGCCCTCAAAACAGTCCCTAAAATCCCTAAACCAGTAACATAAAAACTGCACTTATAACCCTTAAATAATCACACAAAAACTGCACTTAAAACCCACAAAAAAACACCCAGAACAGTCCCCTATACACCTGAAACAGTGACCAGTAATACGACAGTGAAACCACGAGGAAACAGCAGCAAAACGGAGTCAAAACAGTAGCTTGAGCAGCGAAACAGCGAGGTAAAACGCAAACCAGTGAACCAGAAAAGTTGCGGTGTGGTAGCCCTTCCGACGGCCGTGAAACGTGAGTTCGAAAGTCGACATAAAAGGTTAGACCTGAGGGTATTTTCCACATTCATTTTCTGTTTTATTTGTATTATTTATTGAGTATTGTTTGCATGATTGTTATGACAAAATGCATGTTGTGGCCCTTGAGTAGATAAATATGTATGAATCATGAAAAATTGTATGTTGTGGATTTGGAATAAAATAAAAGATGTGTCAACTCTCGCGGTATATCGGATGGAAACCCGGACATAAATTTCATAGCCGATTCCGAATGGACGGTAGTATGATCTGTACTCGGGATACAACACCACGTACCGCCTGAGTAAACGGCGCCCTCTTTTGTTCTATGTTGCTTCGGTTTATTTATTTTTTCGTTATTTGAATTCTGCATGTTACTTTTGTATGTATGATACAATCGAGCGCTTGGGCTTAGTAAGTCGGATTAAAGGTCCCCTAATTGGAGGGGTTAAAATCCTTTACCACGATGCTTTGTCGCGCCGGTTGATGTGTGTTCAGTTGAATGCAAGATATGTTTAATCGGGCATACCAAGTTTGATGCGATTGCCTTTATTTTTGTATGTATGATACAATCGAGCGCATGGGCTTAGTAAGTCGGATTAAAGGTCCCCTAATTGGAGGGGTTAAAATCCTTTACCACGATGCTTTGCCGCGCCGGTTGATGTGTGTTCGGTTGAATGCAAGATATGTTCAATCAGGCATACCAAGTTTGATGTGATTGCCTTTATCTTTGTATGCATGATACGATCGAGTGCATGAGCTTAGTAAGTCGGATTAAAGGTCCCCTATTAGATGCTTTGCCGCGCCGGTTGGTGTATATTCGATTGGATGTGAGATGAGTTCAATCGGATACGTAAGGTCCCACATTGTGGATTTGTTTGTCTATGAATGTGTTGCATGCATCAGGTCTGGTTCTGTTCGAACGCGTTCTCGAACGCCACACGAACGTAAACCTTCTGTTTACCGTTCGAACGCGTTCTCGAACGCTACCCGAATGCGCATGCATTTTCTTAGTTTCATCATGCATCATGTCTGAATCCGTTCGAACACGTTCTCGAACGCTATACGAACGTGAACCTTCTGTTTACCGTTCGAACGCGTTATCAAACGCTACGCGAATGCGCACGCATCTTCTTAGTGTTTCATGCATCAGGTCTGGCTCCGTTCGAACGCGTTCTCGAACGCTATACGAACGCGAACCTTCTGTTTACCGTTCGAACGCGTTCTTGAACGCTACGCGAACGCGCACCCACTGAACTGAGTTATTTTCATCAGATTTCGTATATAATTGTCCCTAGTAGCTATTCTTTCGTATGATAAACCTGATTGTTTCTATGCATTATGCAAGATTGTGTAGGTGTCGTTCATATGTATTCCCCACATGTATGAGTATAATGTGTTTATTAACTTGTATGCTTGCCGTATGTTAATCTTTATGTATGCAAATTGAGACATAGATTACATACTAATAGGCTGTATGCAAATTCGGATATGTGTTACATGTAAATTTAGATGAACTTGTTGATGTATGCATGTGAATTTAGAAGCATGATACTCTTGGAAATAAGTGTTACTTAAACTTGATTAAATTATTACATAAATCCTTTCATTACAAGTGACATAAGTAAGGGACCATTCCGAACCCAACGGTTTGAGGTCTTCCCTTGCGAGGGGTGAGTGCGGCCTTAAATCTCATTTTCCTGGTTCACACCAGGTGGCGACTCCATTATTCTCCGGTTTAGTCCCCCGAACTATTCCGTACTCCCAACCAGGCCGTGAGCCCGGGACAGCATGCGTCGTTCAGTTTCTGTGTCCCACAGTCTGGAGATTCCACTAGGGATAGAGAATCGGCCCCGAAATATTGTCTTGTAATGTTTAGATTTATGTTTTAATTGACCGTGTCTATAGTGGATAAAATGGGGGTTTAATCAAAGGCATTTTGAGGCTAGGTAATGGTTTGGTGTCTTCCTTCACTCACTACCTTTCTAGAAGGAAAAGCTGTGAAGGCACCTAGATAGCTATCTAATCGTAGCCTATTGTGATGGACTAATTTGGAGGACTCGTTGTTTATTCCTGACACCAAACGATAAGAGCCTAAGAGGCTTGGGTATTTAAGTGAGCCTCGCTCCATCTTCCCTCTGGGGAATCTACAATGGGAAATCCATTTGACAGTCAGTCACACACCATAGCTCATTGGCACGTACCTTAGTGTATAAAAAAGAATGCGCTCACTTGGTCGCTTGAACCCTTGATTGGGGAGACCTAGTTGTGGGCCAACCTTCGCCGGTGAGAGCCTTTGTCTACACTCTAACGAACCCACTCATAGACCGGGGTTGTATGGTTAAAGTAACAATTATTTCCTTGAGTATGAGCTTGTGGACCATCCTCATTTGGATGCTGTTGGACTATTGTCAGAAATGCGAACTTGCTAGGCCATTTAAACTGGGGCGAGTTCGTACCTTATGACCATTGGGCCCAAAGCTTCTGAAATGTTGATGGGCCATTCCGTAGAAATTATTACTTTATGTTTGCATTATCTTTCTTTTATGCTTGTGTTTGGGAACATCGTCGTTGGATCCATTTGGACCATTTCTCATGGGATTTAGGCTTGTTGGGCCATTTAAACTGGGACAAGAACGTATTTTATGACGATTGGGCCAAAAACTTCTAAGTGTTGATGGGCCACTTTGTGCTTGTGTTCGGAACATTACCATTTGGATTTAGTTGGGCTCCTTGCCATGAGATGTGAACTTGTTGGGCCATTTAAACTGGGACGAGTTCACTCCTATGACAGTTAGCCCAAAAGTTTCTAAAATGATAACGGGCCGATTTGTTTGGAGAATTTTAGTTAATGTAGTATGTTATATATGTTACATGCATCTCATGCACCTCATACATACATATATTATGTTAACACCATCTATGTCTTAAAAAGACATCATAGATACCGTTTGGGTTAGAGAAGGGACAAGGCTCATTAAAAGAACAGTAACAGTCATGAGCGAATCTGGTAATGAGGTATCCCGTATGGATCAGTTAGAAAACAATCTTGCCAAGGTCACTGAACAGTTGCAAGCTTTGACTATTGTTGTGGCTGGTATGGTTGTGCCCCGTGCTGGGGGAAATTCTGAGAATGTGAGGCGTGAGGAGCCTCTGAATGGGTCGGGGGATGATATCCCCACTTTTGATGATGACATGGCAGAGTATGCAACAGGAAAAGTGATTGGGTCTCATGAAGAATTTCAGAAGCTTCGGGATCAGGTTGAAACAGTTACCCGCAAAATGAGGGGTAAACATGAAGAGTTGTTAGATTATGAGACAATGACCTTCGGAGAACAGCTGCCAGCTCAGTTTAAAATGCCCGACATGGCCAAGTTTAATGGGAATGGAGACCCGAGAGTCCATCTGCAGCAATATGTCTCAGTCATGAGTTCAGTGGGCCTATCACAGCGCCAAGTCCAAAAGATGTTTGGGATGTCACTCGATGGGGCACATGTGGTTTGGTATCATAGCCTTGAGAAGAAGGTTAAGGAAGATTGGAGGGAACTAGCTGATGCTTTTCTGAAGCAATATGTTACAGACTTAGAGATTGACTTGTCACTCCGTGATTTGGAGAACACTAAACAAAAGCCAGAGGAAAGTTTCAAAGAGTATGTGGATCGCTGGAGAAGCCAGCTTTTGAAAATGCAGACTCGACCTTCAGAGAAAGACCAAATTAAGATGATTATCAAGGGCACCAAGCCCTCTATTTATGGTAAGCTGAGGAGGATAACTTCGATGATTTCTGATTTTCGACAGTTGAGGGAAACTGTCATGGATATTGAGGAAGAGGAGGCTGAAAACAGAAAGTTTTATGGCCAGAATAAAGAACTTTTGGGGGGCATTCTGAGACTGCCGAGGTTGCTGCCATCAGAAACCGGCAAGTCTCCAACCTTGGTAGACCTTTGTCGAAGGTATTTGAAAAGTTACAGGGACAAGGAATCTTGAAACCATTAGAAAGCAAACAACTTCAACACCCCCCCACCGCCACACATAAATATGAACCTTTATTGTCACTTCCACCAACTACATGGCCATGCACCGACAACTGCACCCGCCTCAGGCATGAAATTCAAGATCTCATAGATTCCCATAAAATACCCAACCCATGAAAAGAACAACCCAACACACACAGAAACCCTCTACCAAACTACCACTTTGTTCCACCACCCACCTACATGATCAACTCTAGATTGCCCGAAACTTTTGTCCTCCAAACCCTCAAACACCAAGCTTCTTACATGGATGACAGCGAAGAACCATAGGTTAAGGAATAAGGCAGTGCTGCGGATGATGGAGCTATTCCTCCTAGTCTATTTGATCCTGCATTTTTAATAAAGACAATGATTTAGTCTACCTGTTCGAACCATTTTCTTAAATGATAATAAAGATGTTCATTTCGCTTACTTGCCTGAGGCTCTTCCTTTCAACCTGTAACATGAGTATATTTGAGAAAAACATTCAACCTTGGTACTATGAAATTCAGTGATGTTTATAACGGGGGGAATCCTCGGAATAAGCAAGCAGAAAGGACAGGATATCCATGCAGAAATTGGGAAATGGAACAGTGAGACTATCAGACTTGGAAGGGAATTAGTTCACGGAGGCGATCAACATAGACAGATTGAAGCTGTGGTTTGCCTGAGGAAAAGAAGACTGAGCAATCATCAAGGGAATTGACGGAAGACCTAACCCGACGGGATAGGAATATTCATGCATGCATACACGTAACACATTTTGCATCCTTTCGTGTTTGTTCTGTGTTGTAATAACAGGTTTCAAAGGAGAAAAAAAAAGAAAACGTCAAATGCAAGCCAACCAGAAGCAACAACAGTACAATGGCAGTAGTCTTCAGGAATGAATCACAGGGGCGAGGCCCATATCAGTACCAGTCTTGGGGCGAGGCCCACGTCAGTATCAGTTTGGGAATGAGTCATAGGGCCGAGGCCCACATCAGCATCAGTTTGGGGATGAGTCTCAGGGCCGAGGCCTACATCCGTATCAGTTTGGGGATGAGTCCTGAGGGTCGAGGCCCACATCTGTATCAGCTAGGGGCAATGCCCATATCAATATCAGTTGGGGCGAGGCCCGCATCAGTATCAGTTAGGGGGCGAGGCCCACATCAGTTTAAGGGCAATGCCCACATCAGCATCAATCTGGGGGCGAAGCCCATATCAGTATTAGCATGGGGCGAAGCCCATATCAGTATCAGTCTGGGGGCGAGGCCCACATCCTTATCAGCATCAGTCTGGCCGGGTATGGCACTCTGGGGGCGAGGCCCACATCCTTATCAGCATCAGTCTAGCCGGGTATGGCACTCTAGGGGCGAGGCCCACATTAACATCAGATCAATTTTACTGGGTACGGCACTCCGGGTATGGAGATACATAATCAGTTTTGCCAGGAATGACACTCCAAGAATGGAAGCACAGTTCGAGAATGAACAAGCCGGGAATGGCACTCCAATAATGGAAACACAGTTCGAGAATGAACAAGCCGGGAATGGCACTCCAAGAATTGAAACACAGTTCGAGAATGAACAAGCCGGGAATGAAACTCCAAGAATGGAAACACAGTTCGAGAATGAACAAGCCGGGAATGGCACTCCAAGAATGGAAACACAGTTCGAGAATGAACAAGCCGGGAATGGCACTCCAAGAATGGAAACACAGTTCGAGAATGAACAAGCCAAGAATGGCAATCCAAGAATGGAGCAGAGTTCGAGAATGAACAAGCCAAGAATGGCGATCCAAGAATGGAGTAGAGTTCCAGAATGAAAAATCCGAGAATGGCAATCAAAGAAAGGAACAAGCTGAGAGTGGCACTCCAGGAATGGAAACACGGTTCGGGAATGGACCAAATCACAGTAACGGTTCAGGAATGGACCACATCACAGCAACGGTTCGGGAATGAACCAGGGGTCACAGCACCTCTCCACCCAAATCAACTCAACTCAACACGTGGAAAGTCAAGTGGCAGTTGGCGAGCCAGGTAAGTAAAAATGCATTGCATAACTTTGATAGGATTGTCACTGTTACACATTACACAAGTCCCATCAAAGTGGGGGCGACTGTAGGCACTGCATTTTTACATATAAGTCCCTATGATGAGTCTCATTTCGAGACACTACCTTTTAAGTCACGGAGGTCACGGAAAACGGACATCGGATGGGGAAATTCAGAATAAACAAGGTTCACTGTTTTCGTTCGTGCTGCGTTCGTGTATACGTTCGAACGCCAAACAGATTGCGGGCGTTCGTGCCGCGTTCGAGGAGGCGTTCGAACGATGTCGGTAATTCTGGTTTTGCTGCTAGCCTCACATCAAGCCCAATTCGCCCAAGCCTTGGCCCACACGCCCAAGCCCACTTAAAACACATATTTATCACATGGTGAAATCAAAACAAATCTAAAAATCACATACCAAATTAAAATAAACATTAAAATCAATCAAATATTTTAACTCCCTAATTAAGATATTCACCCACCAATTACACAAGATTCCTTCCTTTCATAAACCAATCAAAATATCTCCCTTATTTACTTGATTCCCTTCCTTACCTAGAAACCCTAACCTTTGCCTATAAAAAGAACCATTCACCACCCTCATCGAGGCTAGCTCATACACAATACTTACACGAAAATCACAACACCAAGAGCCCTAGCCACTCACGGCAATAGCAAGAAGAAAAACACAAATAATTTTCTTCATCGCCCCCACTCCACAATCGAAAACAGCAGCCCTTAAACCTCCACACATCACTAAAAATACACCCCCAAACAGCAGCCCCTTTCCACCAAAAAACTACACTCATATTAGCCCTCAAAACAGTCCCTAAAATCCCTAAACCAGAAACATAAAAATTGCACTTATAACCCTTAAATAATCACACAAAAACTGCACTTAAAACCCACAAAAAAACACCATGAACAGTCCCCTATACACCTGAAACAGTGACCAGTAATACGACAGCGAAACCGCAAGGAAACAGCAGCAAAACGGAGTCAAAACAGTAGCTTGAGCAGGGAAACAGCGAGGTAAAACTCAAACCAGTGAACCAGAAAAGTTGCGGTGTGGTAGCCCTTCCGACGGCCGTGAAACGTGAGTTCGAAAGTCGACATTAAAAGGTTAGACTGAGGGTATTTTCCACATTCGTTTTCTGTTTTATTTGTATTATTTATTGAGTATTGTTTGCATGATTGTTATGACAAAATGCATGTTGTGGCCATTGAGTAGATAAATATGTATGAATCATGAAAAATTGTATGTTGTGGACTTGGAATAAAATAAAAGATGTGTCAACTCTCGCGGTATATCGAATGGAAACTCGGACATAAATTTCATAGCCGATTCCGAATGGACGGTAGTATGATCTGTACTCGGGATACAACTCCACGTACCGCCTGAGTAAACGGCGCCCTCTTTTGTTCTATGTTGCTTCGGTTTATTTACTTTTTCGTTATTTGAATTCTGCATGTTACTTTTGTATGTATGATACAATCAAGCACATGGGCTTAGTAAGTCGGATTAAAGGTCCCCTAATTGGAGGGGTTAAAATCCTTTACCACGATGCTTTGCCGCGCCGGTTGATGTGGTTCGGTTGAATGCAAGATATGTTCAATCGGGCATACCAAGTTTGATGTGATTGCCTTTATTTTTTTATGTATGATACAATCGAGCGCATGGGCTTAGTAAGTCGGATTAAAGGTCCCCTAATTGGAGGGGTTAAAATCCTTTACCATGATGCTTTGCCGCGCCGGTTGATGTGTGTGTTCGGTTGAATGCAAGATATGTTCAATCGGGCATACCAAGTTTGATGTGATTGCCTTTATCTTTGTATGCATGATACGATCGGGTGCATGGGCTTAGTAAGTCGGATTAAAGGTCCTCTAGTTGGAGGGGTTAAAATCCTTTACCACGATGCTTTGCCGCGCCGGTTGGTGTATATTCGATTGGATGTGAGATGAGTTCAATCGGATACGTAAGGTCCCACATTGTGGATTTGTTTGTCTATGAATGTGTTGCATGCATCAGGTATGGTTCCGTTCGAACGCGTTCTCAAACGCCACACGAACGCAAACCTTCTGTTTACCGTTCGAACGCTTTCTCGAACGCTACGCGAACACGCACGCATTTTCTTAGTTTCATCATGCATCATGTCAGGTTCCATTCGAACGCGTTCTCGAACGCTATACGAACGTGAACTTTCTGTTTACCGTTCGAATGCGTTATCAAATGCTATGCAAATGAGCACGCATCTTCTTAGTGTTTAATGCATCATGTCTGGCTCCGTTCGAATGCGTTCTCGAACGCTATACGAACGTGAACCTTCTGTTTACCGTTCGAACGCGTTCTCGAACGCTACGCGAACGCGCACCCACTGAACTGAGTTATTTTCATCAGATTTCGTATATAATTATACCTAGTAGCTATTCCTTCGTATGATAAACCTGATTATTTCTATGCATTATGCAAGATTGTGTAGGTATCGTTCATCTGTATTCCCCACATGTATGAGTATAATGTGTTTATTAACTTGTATGCTTGCCAAATGTTAATCTTTATGTATGCAAATTGAGACATAGATTACATACTAATAGGCTGTTTGCAAATTCGGATATGTGTTACATGTAAATTTAAATGAACTTGTTGATGTATGCATGTGAATTTAGAAGCATGATACTCTTGGAAATAAGTGTTACTTAAACTTGATTAAATTATTACATAAATCCTTTCATTACAAGTGACATAAGTAAGGGACCATTCCGAACCCAACGGTTTGAGGTCTTCCCTTGCGAGGGGTGAGTGCGGCCTTAAATCTCATTTTCCTGGTTCACACCAGGTGGCGACTCCATTATTCTCCGTTTTAGTCCCCCGGACTATTCCGTACTCCCAACCAGGCCGCGAGCCCGGGACAGCATGCGTTGTCCAGTTTCTGTGTCCCACAGGGGGATTCATTTTATGGGACTATTTGTTCCGTTATTCAGAAACATGTACATACTAGTTGCAGTAGACTACGTCTCCAAATGGGTTGAAGCAATTGCACTGCCATCAAATGATTCAAAAGTGGTGATAAAATTCTTAAAAAGAATATTTTCACTCGCTTCAGAACACCTCGGGCCATTATCAGCGATGGTGGAACACATTTCTGAACAGATATTTCGATGCACTCCTATCCAAATACGGAGTTGCTCATAAAGTTTCCACTGCCTACCATCCACAGTCAAATGGACAGGTTGAAGTTTCAAACAGGGAGATCAAAAGAATTTTGGAGAGAACCGTTGGATCAACAATGAGGGACTGGTCTACAAAATTAGATGACGCATTATGGGCCTACCGGACAGCTTAAAAGACACCCATTGGTATGTCCCCTTATCAAATGGCGTTTGGGAAAGCGTGCCATCTGCCAGTTGAACTTGAACACAAGGCGTAATGGGCACTGAAGAAATTGAATATTGATCCACAAGCAGCATGAGAGAAAAGACTCCATCAACTCAATGAATTGGAGGAATTTCGCCTACAGGCTTATGGGAATGCCAAATTATACAAAGAAAAGACCAAGAAATGGGATGATCGAAAAATAGTGCGCAAACAACTTGAACCAAGGCAGCAGGTGTTGTTATACAATTCAAGGTTGAAACTTTTCCCTGGAAAGTTGAAATTGAGCTGGTCAGGTCCATTTGTGATCACTCAGGTTTTACCATATGGAGCTGTTGAGTTACTTGATCCCAACACTAACGAAACATTCAAAGTTAATAGTCAGCGTGTCAAGCACTACTGGGGAGAATCATTCGAGCGATAAAAAGAAAGTGTCACACTTTCAGATCCAGCCTAATGTTCGGCCAGTCATGTCTAGCTGGCGATGTTAAACTTAGCGCTAGCAGGGAGGCAACCCATGCAATTTGTATATATTATGATTTGGTGTGTTTTATTTTTGTATGTTAAATTTGTGTAGGTAAAGTCACATTTCAGGATGGAAGACGTTCTCACAAATCTTCACAAATAATTTCCTTCTCTCCCTCAAAACTCTCTGATGAAAGTCTACAAAGATCGCTTAGAACGAATGAGACTACTGATGATCAAAGGTATTCCTAATGACATTCGTTGGATTATTGAAGCACGGGTCTGATTGGCAGGTGAGTCCTCTGATTCTTTTATTTCATATATATCTGGTTTAGGAAGAAACACATATGCTAAAAAGAGAAGAGCTAAAAGAATATGTGTTTGCTATAAATGTGCTCGTATGACATGTAATACTCGTTGTCGTTCTTTAGGAATGGTGTCTGATAACCGTGAAGATAAAATTAAATTCATTATGGATGGCGTGAGTAAGGAGTCTTTAGATGACATATCTAAGACTCTTGAGATGCATTCCAGTGGATATGTGCATCATGCAATTCACATGTTATATACACAATTCCGAAAAGAAAGACAACAATACAGTCTTGGGAATCTGACTTTAAAAGACCCTGTTTGCCAATTTATAAGAAAATTGGATGGGAAGCTTGTCCCTGATGCATAGACGTCAATCAAGCCGTTTCTTTCTTGTCAATATTATTTTCTCTTTGTATATATCTAATAATTGTGATTTGTTTTGTCATTTTCTTTTATTTTCTCCGACATAATCCAGACTTTTTGACTTTCACGAATTATTTTTTATTTTTTAGCTAATAATTGTCATTTCGCAGGTACTAGTGCTATTATTACTCACCCTTTTTTCAGGTGTTATAAATTCAACTCAAGAATCAAGAAGACGAGTTGTAAACATCTATGTGTTTTGCAGTACTAGTGTTGGTTCTAAGCCAGAATACATTGTAGCAGCACATGAATTGGGTATAGTCATAGTTGAGAGGAATATGCACTTAGTATATGGCGGTGGAAATCTTGGACTAATAGGGATCGTTTCAAGGGCTGTACAGGAGGGAGGCAATCAAGTCTTGGGAATCATCCCAAAACCTTTGGCTGATGCGAATCTTATAGGATCATCAAACGGAGAGGAACTGATCGTGCCAGGTATGTCTGAACGATTAATAGAAATGATTAATCGTGCTGACGCTTTTATTGCTTTGCCAGGTGGCTTGGGTACGATGGAGGAAATTTTTACAGTGTTATCTTGGGCAAACTTGAACATACACCATAAACCGATTAGATTGTTCAACTTTGATGGATTTTATGATTTTCTTTGTGTATTTATTGATGATGCCCGGAGGAATGGATTCGTGTCAAAACCTGTAAAAGAACTCCTCTTTACTGCCAGAATTGCCCCAGATTTAATTGACCAAATCTTAGCCTTTGAACCACAAATTAACCCTATCATTTCCAAGATAAACTGGTCTGATAATGATCATGGGAAAAAGCGTCGGATAAATCTAGATCTTAACCTTTAATTTTCACTTAAGATGTAGAATTACTGCTAACCAAGTACTATTTTCTAAACTCTTCTCTACTTTCTAAGACAATGGGGACAATGTCTTATTTAGGTTTGGGGGAGGGGAATAGTTGACTAGTATCTTGTTTTTATTATGTTATTTTCATTTGATTTTTAGTCAAAAAATTTCAAAAAATTAGAAAAAATTTACAAAAATTAAAAAAAAATATTTTGTGTTTTTGTGTTTTTAATTTGATTAATCAGGTGAAATTGGTATTAGATAGTTGTGTAATGAATTTTCACTCCTGAGACGTATCTCAACCTATTTCGTAACAAGTTAATTTTTGTTTATTTCAGCTTGAATTACTTAATTTGTGAATTCTCCCTAAAACTGACTAAAATGGATCTTCATATGCTCAGTTGATAGGTATTATCAACATACATGGTAATATACGGACATGAGTTGTAATTGACAAGTTTGTAAAATTCAGTGCTCTAGTTTAATTAGAGGAAGCATCTATAAAAAGCGATGGGACAATAAAAACCGTCTGAGATCCGAGTTATTAAGTCTGCAGGGGTGTTTCAACACCTAGTGCCCTAAAGCCAACTGGTTTGGGAGTCACTGGCCCAAAGCTCGCTACATGGATCGAAGATGTTAAATATATATATATATATATATATATGAAATCCGAGTGATTAAGTCCGTAGGGGTGTCTTAACACCTAGTGCCCTAAAGCCAACTGGTTTGGGAGTCACTGACCTAGAGCTCGTTACATGGATGGATGATATTGTATATAAAAAATCAAAAATAAAAAAAAATCAAAAAATATTAGAAAAATATTCCATTGCTAAAAAAAGGTGTGAATTCTGATATAACTTTAGGACAAAAATATTACTCTCTTTTCAACTACACTTGTGAATATTGTGGGCACAATGACTTGATTAATACCTTGTTGGTTGTGTGTATGGAGAATAGTAAAATAATCGGAGATTTTACTTATTCAGTAATTTAGAAAGACAGAAAACAAATATTAAACTTGGATAAGAAGTTTCACATGTTTAGTCACTAACTTGTTTATTCTTTTTTCTTTGTCTTTTTGCTTTTGTGTGCATTAGTTTTAAATTGACGTTTGTGGGTATCGTTGTTGTAAGCCCTCACGAGACTACAACTCATCCACAAGGGACACCTAGGGGTTTAAAGGCTTGCTGCATATGCTAAATGCAACCTTGATCCCTACGAAAGTGGCTTAGTTTAATTTTATTTTAAAGATATTTATGTTATTTTATCTTGTTGTTTTGCTCGAGGACTAGCAAAATGTTAGGTTTGGGGGTGTGATGAGTGGTAAATAGATCAATATTTCTCACACTTTTAACTTAATATTTTGTATAGTTTCTTGAGTTTTGTGAATATTTTGATGTATTTTGTGTTATTTTGTAGATAAATAAAGTTTCAGGACTCTCTGGAATCAAATCAGGGCCAAAATAGTGAAAAAAAAAAAGGTAAAACACGCCTCACTTCTGCGTCGCGACCGCTAACGTGCGTCGGATCCTGCTAAAATACGCCGGACACGTGTCACAATCAGAGAAGTTTGCTATCATGCGTCTTGTTAACATGCACCTGCCACGTGTCATCACAGTAATTCTTGCTAACATGCGTCGTGCCACGTGTCAACATCACATGCTGCCGACAATCGACATCTCCACGTCATTGCCAAGTCAGCACAATTATTGAGATAATCATGTAGTCGCATACACGTGTCACCATCTCCAGATTTTATGTTGTAATTAACGGAGCGTCGGGACGGGCAAGGTTGCGCACGCCGCGACGCGTAGGGCTTATAGATGCCTATAAATTCAGGCCAAATTTTCATTTTCAATTCATACTTTCTTCTATGTAATTTCTTGAGAAAACTAAGAAGATTATATCTTGTTTGTTTATTTACAGCTTTCAGTAATTAATTTTCGCATTTGCACTTTCTTTTCTTTACTTTTCAGTTTTTACTATTCAGCATGAGTAGGTAACTCTCCCCTGCTGGGGTGAAAGGTAAATCTTTTATTACTAATATTTAGTTTAATCTCCCTTAATTATAATATATAAACTATTTAAAACTTGACTTAATAAGGATACCGCATATATGGATGGTTGGACTTAATTATAAAAATTGGTTTTAACATGACTAAACATGGATACCGCCTGTATGGTCGGTTGGAATTAATTATTAATTTGACTTAATCAGGATACCGCCTATATGGCAGGTTGGTAATATCACTCAAAGTTAATATATTATAATAATGGAGATATTATGGGACACAGAAACTGGGCGACGCATGCTGTCCGGGGCTCGCGGCCCGGTTGGGAGTACGGAGTAGCCCGTGAGGGACTAAACCGGAGAATAATGGAGTCGCCACCCGGTGTGAACCGGGAAAATGAGATTTAAGGCCGCACTCACCCCTCGCAAGGGAAGACCTTAAACCATTGGGTTCGGAATGGTCCCTTACTCATGCCACTTGTAATGAAAGGATTTATCTAATAATTTAATCAGGCTTAAGTAACACTTATTTCTAAGAATATCATGCTTCTAAATTCACATACATACATCAACAAGTTCATCTAAACTTATATGTAACACATATTCGAATTTGCATACAGCCTATTTGCATGTAATCTATGTCTCAATTTGCATACATAAGGATTATCATACGGCAAGCATACAAGTTAATGAACGCATTGGTGGACACAGAAGCGCAAACAAATAGCATTCTTACTAGCATGCATATTAAGAAAAGATGTTTAAGCGCATAACGGAAATAGACAACTAGAGAGGTAATACAAATGCATAACGTAAAAAGGGTAACTATGTGCTAAGTTGGACATGTCATAATGTGATGCAAGAGGATCTGTTCACCGTGGGCGTTCATGCAGCGTTCGTAGACGCGTTCGAACGGTAAATAGAAGGTTCTCGTTCGAGTAGCGTTCGTAAACGCGTTCGAACAGAAATGAAACAGAATGCTCACGTTCGTATGGCGTTTGTGAATGCGTTCGAACGGAAATGAAGCAGAATACTCACGTTCGTGTGGCTTTTGTGAACCCGTTCGAACGGAAATGAAACAGAATACTCACGTTCGTGTGGTGTTCATGAACGCGTTCGAACCGAAATGAGACCTGATGCATGATAAGGCAAAAATGCATGCGCGTTCGAGTTACGTTCGTAAACGCGTTCGAACGGGAACAAACCTGATGCATAAGATGAGACGCAATACATAATTGGCAAATAGTACAATGCGAGGCGCGGCGAAGCATCGTGGTAAAGGATTTTAACCTCTTCAATTAGAGGACCTCTCATCGCACTTACTAAGCCCATGCGCCCGATCGCATCATGCATACAAACATAAAGACAATCATATCAAACTAAGTATGCCCGATTGGGCATATCTTACATCCAACTGAACACACATCAACCGGCGCGGCAAAGCATCGTGGTAAAGGGCTTTAACCCCTCCCCATAGGGGATCTTTCATTCCACTTACTAAGCCCATGAGCTCGGTCGCACCATGCATACAAGCATAAAGACAATCATATCAAACTAAGTGTGCCCGATTGAACACATCTTACATCCAACCGAACACACATCAACCGGCGCGGCAAAGCATCGTGGTAAAGGGCTTTAACCCCTCCCCATAGGGGATCTTTCATTCCACTTACTAAGCCCATGCGCTTGATTGAACCATGCATACAAACATAAAGACAATCATATCAAACCAAGTGTGCCCGATTGAACACATCTTACATCCAACCGAACACACATCAACCGGCGCGGCAAAGCATCGTGGTAAAGGGCTTTAACCCCTCCCCATAGGGGATCTTTCATTCCACTTACTAAGCCATGCGCTTGATTGAACCATGCATAAATAAGAAACATGTAGAATTCAAGTAACAAAAAATAAATAAACCAAAGCAACACAAAACAAAAGAGGGTGCCGTTTACTCAAGCGGCACGTGGAGTTGTATCCCAAGTACAGACCGCACTACCGTCCATTCGGATTCGGCTACGGAATTTAATTCTGGGTTTCCATCCGATATACAGCGAGAGTTGACACATCTCTCATTTTATTCCACAACCACAACATACAACATCTCATAATTCATGCATATTTATCTACTCAAGGGCCACAACATGCATTTCAATATAACAATCATGCAAGCAATATTCAATAAATAATAAAAAAAACGAGTGTGAAAGATACCCTCAGGTCTAACCTTTTTGCCAACTTTCAGGCTTGCGTTTCATGGACGTCGGAAGGGTACAGCTCCTCAACTTGTCTGGTTCACTGGTTTAGCGTCCTAGCTCACTGCTTTGCTGCTTTGCTTGCTGTTTGAGCTCCGTTCTGCTACTGTTCGGCCTCTGTTTTGCTGCTCACTGTTCAGGTCACCTGTTTTGACGTTTCCACGGACTGGTCCAAGTTTTTGTGTGGGTTCTTAGTGTAATCTTGTGTGATTATTTTAAGGATTATGAATGCAGTTTTTATATTACTGTTTTTAAGTTTTTTAGGGACTGTATGGGGCTGTGATTTTCGGCACTTGTGAGGACTGTTTAGGGGCTATATTTTTCGACACTTGTGAGGACTGTTTAGGGGGCTGCTATTTTCTGTTATGGAGTGGAGAAGAATTGTGAGGTTTATGGACGTGTATGGCTGATTGGTTTGGGAAGGTGCTTTTAATGTGAAGGTTTGGGGTTATTTCCTTTTCTCTTGTGATTTGTGTGAGTTGTGTGTATATTATGTGTATGAGCTAGGGGTTGGAAATTCTTTTCTTCTTTTATTTCTTGTGATGGGCGTGAACTATGTGTGTATGAGCTAGCTACGGTTGAGAAGGTTGGCGAATGGTTCTTTATATAGGCAAAGGGTTAGGCTTGACAAGGAAAAAGGATTTGTGTATTAAAGAGAGGATTTGATTGAGTGTTGAGGAAGGAAAGTCAAAGATTGATGGGGGACAAATCTTGGCTAGATTAGGAATACAAAATATTTAATTTGTTATGATTGATTTTAATTTAGGCATGATATCTTTTTAATTTAGTATGTGATTTGTTTAGTTAGGAAGTTAATATATTTGATTTATCTTCATTAGGTATGATTATATTTTTTATTTTATTTAATTGGTAAATGATTTAAATATTTTATTTAATGTTTAATGTTTAATTTAATTAAATTGGGATGTGTTTTATGGGCTTTGGGGAGCTAAATGGGCTGGGGTGCGAGGCTAGCAGCAAAACCAGAAACACCGGCTCCGTTCGAACGCCAATTCGAACGTCCGTAATCTGCCTGACGTTCGAACGAAGTAACGAACGCAGCACTAACGAAGACAGTGAGCTTGTGAAATGAACTTGATGACGTACTTATTTCGAATTTCCCCTTCCGACCTCCGTTTCCCGCAATATCCTTAACTAAAAAGGTAGTGCCTCCAACTGAGACTCATCATCGGGTTTCACATGCGAAAATGCAATGCCTACAGTCGCCCCCACTTTGATGTGACTTGTGCAGTGTGTGACTTTGAACAAATCTATCAAAGTTATGCAATGCATTTCACTTACCTGGCTCGGCTGCTGCCTCGAGCTGAGTTGGTGCTGCAGCGGACCTCAATTCTGGGATGCGTCCCGATAATTGCATCCAACAACGGGGGCACCTCGACCCTGGGCGCCTCGACCCAATATCGTTGACTATAGGGACCTCGCCCTCGAACTGATGATGTAGTGGGTACCTCGACCCTGGGCACCTCGACCCGGAACTACAACTGACAACGGGGGCACCTCGACCCTGGGCACCTCGACCCAACACCGCTGACTATAGGGACCTCGCCCTCGAACTGATGATGTAGTGGGTACCTCGACCCTGGGCACCTCGACCCGGAACTACAACTGACAACGGGGGCCTCGCCTTCAAGCTGATATGGGCCTCACCCTCGAGCCGACATGATATGGGCTTCGCCTCCAAGCTGATATGGGCCTCGCCCTCGAGCCGACATGATATGGGCTTCACCTCCAAGCTGATATGGGCCTCGCCCCTTGGGACTCATCCCAAAAACTGAAATTGCACTGGCGCTCCTTTGTTCGAACCTGCGAACACAAAACAAAAACAAACACGAAGAGAATGCAATGTTACGTGTATACATGAATGATTTTCTTATTCAGTTGGGTTAGGTCTTCTGCTAATTCCCGTGGTGACCGCTCGGTCTTCTCTCCCTCAGGCGAAGTATTGCCTCAATCTGTCTACGTTGATCGGCTCAGTGAACTCGTTCCCCTCCAAGTCTGATAGCTTCACTGCTCCATTTCCCATTACCTTCTGCACTATGTAAGGTCCTTCCCAGTTTGGTCTAAATTTTCCTCTCGGATCTGTCGTCGACTGCTTAAGTACCAAATCACCTTTTCTGATCTTGGTATGACGCACTGTCTTGTTGAATGCTCGGGCTAGTCTCTTCTGATACAACTGCATGTGATACAAAGACTTCGTTCTCTTCTCATCCAATAGTGTTAACTGACCAAACCTCTGTGCGGCCCAATCCTGTTCCGGTAATTCTGCCTCTGTTAATACCCTCATAGACTGTATTTCCACTTATACCGGCAACACTGCTTCCATTCCATAGACCAAAGAGTAAGGTGTGGCCCCTGTTGCTGTCCTTACTGATGTTCTGTACCCCCACAGAGCATACGGTAATTTCTCGGCCCAATCTCTGTAATTTTCTGTCATCTTGGCTAAAATTGTCTTTATTGTCTTGTTGGCTGCCTCAACTGCCCCATTTGCCTGCGGCCTGTACGGTGATGACTTGTGGTGGCCTATCTCATACCTCTGAAACATTGCCTTCGTCTCTCCTTGAAACTGAACTCCGTTGTCTGTCACTACATGATGCGGCATACCATACCGACAAATAAGGTTCCGAGCTATAAACTTTGCCATCTTTCTTCGGCACCGGCACTATATTAGCCAACCACTCGGGATATTTTACTACTTCCAAGAACCCCACATCTATCTGTTTCTTAACTTCCTCTCTGACTTTCTCAGCCCATTCTGGTCTCATCCGTCAGAGTTTCTGTTTTACTGGCCTCATATTCGGATAAGTTGGTATTGTGTGTTGGGCAATGTTTCTGTCTACCCCAGGCATGTCCTCATAGGACCAAGCAAACACTTTAGCATATCTGACCAACACTTCTTCTAGTTTCTCCCTCTCTTCAGAGGTAACTTCACTTGCGATCAGAATTTCCTTGGGGTTCTCAAGTGTACCCAAGTTAAATGCAGTAGTTCTAGCCGAACTGATATCAAATATGCTTGATTCGTGCAGAGTAAATGGAAATGACTCAGGCAATTAAGCAAAAGAAATGTCTTTATTATTAGATAATGCGGAAGTACATTCAAACAAATCAGGAAGGTAAATGTCTTCATCATCTATAGACACTTCTTCCTCTGCAATCAGGTTTTCCTCAGGCTTTTCATCCTCTCCCAGAGTCAGGCTCTCCAACTTCATCAATTCTTCTTCCCAATTCTCTGCTTCCACAGCTTCTTTAACCAGCGGTTTCTCACCCAAAAAATCCTGGAAGATCTCAAATCCAGGTACCACAATCCCATTAACTTCCACAGGTTCAGGCTCCCCTTGATATCCTGAAGCTTTCACAAAATATTCCATCAGTTTCAGGCCCTTTTTCTTGACCTTTGGCTTTTCTTCATCAGACTTATACCCCAAACCTTTCCGAGTGGTCTGTCCCCTGAAATCTGGCAACTTTGAACCTTCACCCAGTTCAAACTTCATTTTCTCCATAATCCTAGCCACCTTAGGATCCACCCACTCCTCAAAAGTAGCTAACACCTGAAACCTCGTGAAAGGTTGTATTTCCAAGGCAGCCACAACATTATCTAACTCAGCCCGGATGGTAACAACTTCTCCCTCATACGGGAACTTGATCATCTGATGCAAAGTGGAAGGCACGCCCCCAAGTTTGTGAAACCAAGGCCTTCCCAACAATAAGGCAAAAGTGGATAGGATGTCCAGCACTGTGAACTCAACCTCATCTTCAATCGGTCCTACCTTGACCATAGCCACAAAGGTACCCTCAACTCCCCTTTTACTATCATCATAAGCCTTAATAGTCATACTGGAGGGGTCCAAGTCTGTTGCTTTCATACCCAATCTCGCCAGAATTTTCAGCGGGCACACATTGATGGACGAACCGTCATCCACCATCACACATGAAGTTTTCTTGCCCCTCACTTCGGCCCTGATAAATAGAGGCCTATTATGATTTCTCCCCTCCGGCGGGAGTTCATCCTCATAAAAAGATATCTGCAAAGCTTCTTTCTGAACTGACCCAACAAACATTGCAGGGTTGGCGTCTTCCGGTACCACAATTTTACTCAAGGCCTCAACCATGGCCTGTCTATGCTCTCGGGATGCACATAACAGTTCCCAAATACTCACTTGTGCTCTAGTCTTCCTCAATTGCTTCAGCACTATATCCCCCTCAGTATTTTCTGCAGTCTCAACCATTTCCCTACCATCTGTCAAAACTTCATTACCCTTTTCTGCCATATCATTGTAAAAGCTACCGCTACGCGTCATTCCCCTTACTTCTTCCTCATCACTGCTAGAGAAATCAAGCCAAAAGTTTTTCCCCTGCTCTGTCTCATCTTCACTAGTACTATCCCAGATTCCAAGGCAAAAGGCTTGAGGGTGGAAGGATTTTAGGACAAGGTCTTCTGGGAGGCCAGAATTGATCATATAGGCTGGTGGTGGTACGGCGCGGTAATTGGGTAATGGGTTTCTGTGTGTGTCAGGCTGTTCTGTTTCTGGGTCAGGTATTTTCTTGGAGTCTATCAGGTCTTGGATTTCATGGCGGAGTCGGGCGCAATTGTCAGTGTCATGGCCCTTTTATTGGTGAAAGTGACAGTAAAGGCTTAGGTTATAATGTGGTGGTGGTGGATTGGGTAATGGTTTGGCTTCCAAGGGTTTTAGAGCCCTTGCCTCTTCAGTTTCTCTAGCACCTTGGACAGGGGCCTTCCCAAGTTGGAAAACTGTCGGTTCCGGATAGCGGCAATCTCAGCAGAAACGGGCTTTGCTCCCGATGTTCCCCCAATGGGCCTCCTGTTCAGACCATAGAATTTTCTATTCTCGCCTCTTTTTCCTCAATATCCATGACAGTTTCCCTCAACTGCTGAAAATCAGTATCATGGAGGTCATCCTCCTCAGCTTCCCATAGATTGAGGGCTTGGTGCCCTTGATGATCATTTTAATATGGTCCTTCTCCGAGGGCCTAGTCTGCATTTTCAACAACTGACCCCTCCATCGGTCCACGTACTCCTTAAAACTCTCCTCTGATTTCTGCTTAACATTCTCCAGATCGCGGAGTGACAGATCGATCTCTAGGTCAGTGACATACTGCTTCAGGAAAGCATCAGCCAACTCCCTCCAATCTTCCTTCACTTTCTTCTCCAAACTGTGGTACCATACCACAGGAGCTCCTTCAAGCGACATCCCAAACATTTTCTGTACTTGGCGCTGAGATAAGCCAACTGAACTCATGACTGATACAAACTGTCGGAGATGCACCCTTGGATCCCCATTCCCGTTAAACTTAGCCATATCAGGCATCTTGAACTGTGCTGGCAACTGTTCCTCGAAAGTCAGTGTGTCATAATCCAGCAAATCCTCATTCTTACCCCTCATCTTGCGGGTAACCGACTCAACCTGATCCCGAAGTTTCTGTAACTCTGCCTGAGACCCAGATACTCTGCCTGCTGCATACTCTGCCATATCATCATCAAAAGCGGGGGTATAATCCCCCAATATGTTCGGAGATTCCTCTTGCCTCACATCCCCAGAATTAACCCCGGCACGAGACCCAGCTATACCAGCCATAGCAGTAGTCAAAGCTTGCAACTGTTCAGTGACCTTGGCGAGACTGTTCTCTAACTGATCCATACGGGACACCTCATTATCAGATTCACTTATACTTGTTCTTTTAGTGAGTCTTGTCCCTTCTCTAACCCAAACTGTATCTATGATGTCTTTTTGAGACATAGATGGTGTTAACATGATATATGTATGTATGAGGTGCATGAGATGCATGTAACATATATAACATACTAAATAAATTAAAACTCTCAACAAATCAGCTCGTTATCATTTTAGAATCTTTCGGGCTAATTGTCATAGGAGTGAACCCATCCCAGTTTAAATGGCCCAATGAGTTCACATCTCATGACAAAGTGCCCGACTAAATCCAAATGGTAACGTTCCGAACAAAATCACAAAGTGGCCCATCAATCACTTAGAAGCCTTTGGCCCAATAGTTATGAGATACGTTCTTGTCCCAGTTTAAATGGCCCAACAAGCCTATATCCCATGACAAATGGTCCAAATAGATCCAAACGACAATGTTCCCAAACACAGCATAGAAGAAAGATGATGCAAACATGACATAATAATTTCTACAAAATGGCCCATCGACATTTCAGAAGCTTTGGGCCTAATAGTCATAAGGTACGAACTTGCCCCAGTTTAAATGGCCCAGCAAGCCCACATTTCTGACAATAGTCCAACTGCATCCAAATGAGGATGGTCCACAAGCACATATTCAAGGAAATAATTGCTACTTTAGCCAACCCGGTCTATGGGTGGGTTAGCAAGAGTATAGACAAAGACTCTCACCGGCGAAGGATGGCCCACAACTAGGTCTCCCCACTCAAGGGTTCGCGGCAACCAAGTGAGCGCACCCTTTTTTTTATACACTAAGGTACGTGCCAATGAGCTATGGTGTGTGACGGACTGTCAAATGGATTTCCCGTTGTAGATTCCCCAGAGGGAAGGTGGAGCGAGGCTCACTTAAATACCCAAGCCTCTTAGGCTTTATCGCTTGTTGTCAGGAATAAACAACGAGTCCTCCAAATTAGTCCATCACATAGGCTACGAGTAGATGGCTATCTAGGTGCCTTTACAGCTTTTCCTTCTAGAAAGGTAGTGAATGAAGGAAGACACCAAACCATTATCTAGCCTCAAAATGCCTTTGATTAAACCCTCACTTTATCCACTATAGACACGGTCAATTAAAACATAAATCCAAACATCACAAGACAATCTTTCGGGGCCGATTCTCTATCCCCAGTGGAGTCGCCAGACTGTGGGACACAGAAACTGGGCGACGCATGCTGTCCCGGGTTCGCGGCCCGGTTGGGAGTACGGAGTAGCTCGTGGGGGACTAAACCGGAGAATAATGGAGTCGCCACCCGGTGTGAACCGGAAAATGAGATTTAAGGCCGCACTCACCCCTCGCAAGGGAAGACCTTAAACCGTTTTAGTTCGGAATGGTCCCTTACTCATGCCACTTGTAATGAAAGGATTTATCTAATAATTTAATCAGCTTAAGTAACACTTATTTCTAAGAAATCATGCTGCTCTAAATTCACATACATACAGCAACAAGTTCATCTAAACTTATATGTAACACATATTCGAATTTGCATACAGCCTATATGCATGTAATCATCTATGTCTCAATTTGCATACATAAGGATTATCATACGGCAAGCATACAGTTAATGAACGCATTGGTGGACACAGAAGCGCAAACAAATAGCATTCTTACTAGCATGCATATAAGAAACGATGTTAAGCGCATAACGGAAATAGACAACTAGAGGATAATACAAATGCATAACGTAAAAAGGGTAACTATGTGCTAAGTTGGACATGTCATAATATGAGCAAGAGGATCTGTTCACCGTGGGCGTTCGTGCAGCGTTCGTAGACGCGTTCGAACGGTAAATAGAAGGTTCTCGTTCGAGTATCGTTCGTAAACGCGTTCGAACGGAAATGAAACAGAATGCTCACGTTCGTATGGCGTTTGTGAATGTGTTCGAACAGAAATGAAGCAGAATACTCACATTCGTGTGGCGTTTATGAACGCGTTCGAACAGAAATGAAACAGAATACTCACGTTCGTGTGGCGTTCGTGAACGCATTCGAACCGAAATGAGACCTGATGCATGATAAGGCAAAAATGCATGAGCGTCGAGTTGCGTTCGTAAACGCGTTCGAACGGGAAACAAACCTGATGCATAAAGATGGGACGCAATACATAAATGGCAAACAGTACAATGCGAGGCGCGGCGAAGCATCGTGGTAAAGGATTTCATTTTAACTCTTCAATTAGGGACCTCTCATCGCACTTACTAAGCCCATGCGCCCGATCGCATCATGCATACAAACATAAAGACAATCATATCAAACTAAGTATGCCCCGATTGGGCATATCTTACATCCAACCGAACACACATTCAACCGGCGCGGCAAAGCATCGTGGTAAAGGGCTTTAACCCCTCCCCATAGGGGATCTTTCATTCCACTTACTAAGCCCATGCGCTCGGTGCACCATGCATACAAGCATAAAGACAATCATATCAAACTAGTGTGCCCGATTGAACATATCTTACATCCAACCGAACACACATCAACCGGCGCGGCAAAGCATCGTGGTACGGGCTTGAACCCCTCCCCATAGGGGATCTTTCATTCCACTTACTAAGCCATGTGCTTGATTGAACCATGCATACAAACATAAAGACAATCATATCAAATCAAATGTTGCCCGATTGAACACATCTTACATCCAACCGAACACACATCAACCGGCGTGGCAAAGCATCATGGTTAAAGGGCTTTAAACCCCTCCCCATAAGGGATCTTTCATTCCACTTACTAAGCCCATGCGTTGATTGAACCATGCATAAATAAGCAACATGTAGAATTCAAGTAAAAAAAAAAAAATAAACCAAAGCAACACAAAACAAAAAGAGGGTGTCGTTTACTCAAGCGGCACGTGGAGTTGTATCCCATTACAGACCGCATACCGTCCATTCGGATTCGGCTACGGAATTTACGTCTAGGTTCCATCCGATATACCGCGAGAGTTGACACATCTTCTCATTTTATTCCACAGCCACAACATACACATCTCATAATTCATGCATATTATCTACTCAAGGGCCACACATGCATTTCAATATAACAATCATGCAAGCAATATTCAATAAATAATAAAAAAACGAGTGTGAAAGATACCCTCAGGTCTAACTTTTTGCCAACTTTCAGGCTTGCGTTTCACGGACGTCGGAAGGGTACAGCTCCTCAACTTTCTCCGGCTCACTGGTTTAGCGTCCTAGCTCACTTCTTTGCTGCTTTGCTTGCTGTTTGAGCTCCGTTCTGCTACTGTTCGGTCTCTGTTTTGCTGCTCACTGTTCAGGTCACCTGTTTTGACGTTTCCACGGACTGTTCCAAGTTCCAAGTTTGTGTGGGTTCTTAGTGCACTTGTGTGATTATTTTAGGATTATGAATGCAGTTTTTATATTACTGTTTTTAAGTTTTTTAGGACTGTATGGGGCTGTGATTTTCGGCACTTGTGAGGACTGTTTAGGGGCTATATTTTTCGACACTTGTGAGGACTGTTAGGGGGCTGCTATTTTCGGTTATGGAGTGGAGAAGATTTGTGATGTTTATGGACGGTGTAGGGCTGATTGGTTTGGGAAGGTGCTTTTAATTTGAAGGTTTGGGGTTATTTCCTTTTCTCTTGTGATTTGTGTGAGTTGTGTGTATATTATGTGTATGAGCTAGTTGGAAATTCTTTGTCTTTTATTTCTTGTGATGGCGTGAACTATGTGTGTATGAGCTAGCTACGGGTTGAGAAGGTTGGCGAATGGTTCTTTATATAGGCAACAGGGTTAGGCTTGACAAGGAAAAAGGATTTGTGTATTAAAGAGAGGATTTGATTGAGTGGTGAGGAAGGAAAGTCAAAGATTGAGGGGGGACTTGGCTAGATTAGGAATACAAAATATTTAATTTGTTATGATTGATTTTAATTAGGCATGACATCTTTTTAATTTAGTATGTGATTTGTTTAGTTAGGAAGTTAATATATTTGATTTATCTTCATTCGGTATGATTATATTTTGTGTTTTATTTAATTGGTAATTGGATTAAATATTTTATTAATGTTTAATGTTTAATTATTAATTAAATGGGATGTGTTTTATGGGCTGGGAGCTAAATGGGCTGGGGTGCGTTACTAGCAGCAAAAAACCAGATCAACACCGGCTCCGTTCGAACGCCAATTCGAACGCTACGAACGTCCGCAATTGCCTGGCGTTCGAACGAACGACAGTAACGAACGCCGCACTAACGAAGACATTGATGGCTTGTGAAATGAACTTGATGACGTTACTATTCGAATTTACCTTCCGACCTCCGTTTCCCGTAATATCCTTAGTTTAAAAGGGTAGTGCCTCCAACTGAGACTCATCATCGGGGTTTCACATGTGAATACATGCATAATGCCTACAGATATCTAAAATAATAGTAATAAAAGTGGATCCTCGAACACCCAGCATTTTCTTTTGTTGTACCTTTCCTTTTCAGTATTTACTTTAAGTCTTTATTTTATTTAAGCTTTTACTAGTTTTAAATATGTGTCGTAGCTCAAACCCGTTATCTGGGGTTGTGGATGAATTCCAATATCACCAGTTTATAAGGGATTATTTTATAGTTTGGGTAATATAAAGGTTTATTTATTAAGTCTTAAGCTTCATGCTTCTGTTAACTGGCTATTAATAAGATTGATCTGGTAAACTTAAAGTAAACTTGACAAAGGAATTTTAGGTTTCAGTCTTAGACTTAATAGCCCCGATCTTCCTGAGGATAAGATAACCCTTTAATAGATTTCTTTACAGGATAGACATATACATGTCGGGGGGGCAGCCACAATTGGAACTTAATCTTAATGAATTCAGGTAACTTGGTTTGACATAAACATATGGTTTAATTGGGTTCACTGGGTTTGCATCTGACCATCGACAGAGGCTTTTGCAGAATTTCGTGTTCCAGGTTAGTAAACATATATATTACACAAACATAAGATAATCACTTCATCTTTAAAAGATATTGGAAATATCCACAACCCTGGATAGTTTAATAATATTGAATTTTCCTCAATCTATTTTCACATCATTTATTTACTTGTTTTAAGTTTAAAGTCACTATCCATTCAAAAAATCAATCCATTAGATACTCGTAAAAATTTGACTTCATAAATTAATAGCTTAGGTATTAAGTCCTCGTGGGATCGGTACTTTTTATACTACTTGAACGATACGTGCACTTGCGTTATACACGTGTGATTACGTCGGTCAACTACAATTCATGTTCTGTTTATACTTACTTTCGTTCCTAGTATGAATTTGGTTATGATGTCTTTAACTTATTCTCCACTCCTGGTTGCATCATAGGATCTCCCTCTTTATTATTTCCTATATTGTAGAACTTATTTTCTCGGTTCTAGACTATACTACACTTCTACCAAACCACCTATACCCGTGGCAAAGGTTTCCCAAACCCGTGGTGGTTTGATCAACTTAAACTAGGGCTGGGGGTACTTTATATGATTTGCGTGAGCGTGAGCTAACACGTAAGGGATCTTTGGTTTCATTCTGTTACTAAGAACCTTGTTGTTACAGACTTAGTATTTGCTTTTTAGGTATTCTCTCCTACCGTCGTCGTACCTTGACGGCTACAGTTCCAAACCTTTTCCTATTATTCTTTTCATCTTTTGCTTTATCTATTCTATATCGAAAACTTCCTTGGTCTATGTCTCTGTCTTTTTTGTCTGAAAGATATCTTCTTCCCTTACATAACCATTATTACGTCTAACAATGGTTCATTTGTATCTCAGTCATTACATGACTACCACTTTATCTCTTGTACCGCTCCATCTGAACAACTTCTTCCTAACTCTTTTACTCAGAGCTGTCACTCACTTTTATTCTAAACTAAAACTACGTCTGAAGGTTTATGTTCCAGTCTTCTTTTACTATTACTTTCCTTATTTCTGGGAGTAT
Organism: Zanthoxylum bungeanum; assembly: GCA_019454045.1. NCBI lineage: Eukaryota > Viridiplantae > Streptophyta > Magnoliopsida > Sapindales > Rutaceae > Zanthoxylum > Zanthoxylum bungeanum. Next base: position 52,164 of record SKCR01028229.1, read on the forward strand.
CCTGAGGCAACTTCAAGGTCCATCTCTGCTACTGTTGTCTAACAAGGGTTGGGAGGGTTGGAACTTGTCCTGAGGACTTCCTGGTTATGGTGGTCTAGTTGTATATACTGCTTATTTATAAGCTTAGGACTCTTGTATATACGTGTCTGGTTTGCCTCCTCCAGCTTTACTTCTAATCATTTTCAACTATCGAACACACTATCTTTTCTGCGAAATTACTCTGGAGTCATATTCTCTAAAACTTTCTCGTGCTGTCTCAGCACTCATTTCTATTTAGTCTCTACTTTAAACCTCCTAAATTCATTACTTTCTCTCTCTGAGTGCCACTATACTCTCTTTGTTATTCCTCCTTAATAAGCTTACTCTGCTGTATATGTTACTTCCTCATCTCAGTTCCTTAAAATCCTTACATCTTTAGTCTCCTGAAGACTCTATCAACTTAGATTACTTAAGGCATGTTCTACCGAATCTTTTGGTTTAGGTGTCACTTTATCTAGTTCTTCTTTTTCAATATAATGAGACTTTTATGAGTTATATACTATACTTTGAGAGTCGCTCTCTTTGGTCCTTTCGTACTTCTAAGTCTTTACTTATTAAGGATTCCTTAATTCAACGATGGCTTCTAGAGTTAACTCAACTTTTTATTATTCGAACTATTCTATTTTATACTTATTATATATGTTTCATTGGACTCATCGATTTGGATTTCTAGTTCTCGTTATTCTTCTAATCTATCAATTCTTTTCTTTACTGGTTCTTCTCTTTACTGGGCTCTAAGTTGAGGGGTGAGCATATGCTCACAGGCTAGGTTAGAGTCTTCACTTATTCTGTTGTCTTCAAGATACATTGCCCATGTCATTATACATACTGAATACTCTTGGGAGGTAGATCATCTTATTGGCTCTACGTCATGCTACTGAGGCTGTAGTAGTTCATCCATTGACTACTTCCTAGATTTCTTCTCTCTGCTCTTGCTATAAGTCGCAGCTACGACACTTTGTTCTAGTGTCCCCTACTGGTACTTTGTCACTTCTAAATATCTTAATCTCACGGGTCTATTCTTTTATACTTCCACGGTTTTCTACTAGCTTCGGGCTGATCTGAGGTTCTACTAAGTTTGATCTTATTCTATGGATTCTCTTATTACTACAAACCTTATGCTGACTTGTCTAGATCTTTGGGCTATATTGGGTTCTCTTCTTTGCATCCTCGAAAACTTCCTTAACAATTCTCTGGATGATCTACCTCCCAAGGTATTCCATCTCTTAAGATGGACTCTCATCGGGCTTCTATCGGTTGTCTTTATTTTAAGCTGGGAAAAGGATGAGACAAACCTTTACATCTCGATAGTTATCGTCGTCCTTATTCTAGTATATGTGTCATAGTAGAGTCTATTTCTCAAGTAATGTGGTTATGTGAGCTCTGTCGGGCATCTTTCTTAACTGGTATCACTAAGGGGGTGAGGATCTGGGTAGGTCGGGGCCTTACCTATCGGATTCATGGTTAGGCAACTAATCATTTTCCTGACGTCATTTATCTTATATGTCTGCGGGCTGGGTTTGGGGAATCTAAAATCTCTGCATCTTTATGGCATCTTAAATCTATTAGAAGCCTCCACGACTAATCATGATTTCTTGCTTCTTCTACCTTATGGCTGTTCTTGGTTATTCGGAGAAACTCGCTATCTGTACGAGGTGTACGCAAGAGCTATTGGATCTGTTTGGAAGAATTTTTCTGAGGTGGGAAAGGAATCTTGTTTGGAGAAAATAGACTTTACTTAGGTTTACTCGGCATTTTACTTTTGTTCAGGCTTGCTATATTTCATTTACAACAATTTTCTGGTGTATCTTTTAATATCTAACTTTGTGGTCTCTGATTCTTACTACTATCTGGTTACTTTAGTCATCTATACGTCCTCTTTTACTTTTCTTAAAAATCTCTCTTCCCTCCCTTGGGTGAATATCCTCAAAACTTTACTATCTAGTCTCATAGTTTATCTGTACTTCTGGTAATAAGCCAGGATAACTACAGGGGAATTCTCAACTTAGATCTATGAGTATAGTTTTTCTCGTAAGGAATACTATTTGGATAGTCTGGGAAAACTTATTAACCTGTCTATAGATCTTGAGGACGTACTCGAGGATCAGATACTGGAGAGGTAGTGCCTCGCATATGAGTATCCCGGAAATACTGCGTATACCAGACCCCAACATTCCGTCCACTACAGTCACTGACTCCTTAGACCATGCTCTGAAACCATCTTTGCAACATCCCCAATCCCGGAGATGCTACCGGCAGGGAATAAGCCGTATTATTCCCCTGAGCCTCTGACTTATTGACTGTATACATTGCTATTAATCATCTCCACTATAGCTCAAAACATGGACCCTTGCCCAACTCATTTTAACATTTAAGCATTATTTGTCTCATGTCATGTATTTAACCCTTCTTTATAATACAAACCCAGACAATAAAACTTAAACATATTACATATGAATGCTTTACCATACAATATGCAAAATGCATGACTTTACATGACTCTGACTGAACTATAACTCAATCTGGTGGACTCGGACCCTCTAGTGACTACCATCAGTATCCATCCTCCCAAACACGTCCTCCGGGTATCCTGCAAAACAGAAACTGGGAGGGGGGGTTAGACTTTTTATACGATCTAAGTAAGTGGACGACTTAAAATGAAAACTAAAATACTTAATGAAAACTCAAGTTTTGAAAATCCAATCGGATCTTATCTGAAAGTAATCCTTTATCTTGAATCGTTTATGAAAAATTTTATGAAAACTCTTTTGTAAAATTTATCTCTTCTGAAAGGCTCTTATAAAACTACTATTTCCGAAACTGTCATTTCTAGGAATCTTTTCTAAAAACTATATCTGAAAACTGATTTTGAAATCTATAGCTTGAAAACTGATATCTTTCTCTGAAAACCTTGACGCATAGGGGAGTTACGTATTGTCGTCCCCCCATACGCCTAACTAGAGCCAGGAGTGCAAATCCATGAAGTTGGGACGTTACGTATCATCGTCCCCAAAGCATGCCACTCTTGCCTCTGAAACTGAAACTAGTGGTCTTGGGGCGTTACGTATAGACGTCCCCCAAGCCACTGAACTAGAACCTGGGGTGCGGATCTATGCTACCCTCCAAGCTCTAAAACTAGGATCTAGAGGCATCTGTCATCCCTACTCCTGAAACTAGGATCAGGGGGCGTTACGTATCGCCTTCCCCAGTCCTCTACATGTGCACATGTCATCAGTCAATTCCATGGCTGTAACGTTACATACTGAGGTGGGTTTTTCCCTCATGCCTCGAAAAATCATAAAATCATGCTTTGAAACATTTCTTTTCTCAATCATTTCTCAAACCATGTAAATCAAATTATAATTGATATTAAAATTGGTTAACGCCCTAAAAAGGAAAAATAAGTCTGGTATAAACAACAATATAATGAAAATCAACTTAAAAGAAAACATCCACTCACTCGTTTGGAATTCGGCTGGCGTAACGTCAGTGCGCCGGGAGGATTTATGGTTCCTGCGATAACTTTTATTGGGCAACTTAGTTAGAATACATATCATAGAATTCATTTCGAATTGTTATCGCTACAAAGGGTTTTTCAACTAGTTCATGGTAATTTACACGTATATCTATGATGATAAGAAGTCTTTTGGGTGGCCTCTAATATCCGAGTCGAAACTAATTGGTAAGAAAAAATATCCTGGAAAATGGCCATGCGTCGCGACGCGGCCTGGAGAAGACCAAAACAGAAAGCTGGTTTTGGTTCGCGTCGCGACGCGCACAAGACAGAACCAAATTAGGACTTGTTTTCCAGACGCGTTGCGGTGCTTGGCGTCACGACGCGAGGCCAGATTCAGGGCCTAATATCAATCTTTTAAGCTTAACTTGCTTCACACACTTCTCACACTAAAACCTTCATATAAACACCACTTTAACTACACTATGCATACTCAAGAGGCATTTCCAACCTCAATTTATGTACCAATTTTCAATAGCACATAAGAATCACATTCAACTTCCCCCCTCCAATACATTCACATACATAAACCTCAATCCATAATAATACCATCATGTTACTTCCCAAAACACATGCTAACAACCCACTTAAAGCCAATTTAACAATTCCAAATTCTAAAATTAGTAGGGTACGCAATGGGGCTTCATACTCTATATTCAAAATTGAAAAGAATTTGAGAAGATAATGGAAGTTTACTTGACCAATAAAACTTGAGAGATCATCATCAATCTTCATTATTTTCATGGAAATAAAGAAAAATTTGAGGATTTTCCCCCTCTACTTCAAGCTCAAGTTTTACACTCCTAAGGATGCATGAATATTGCCTTATTTATAGGAAAGGTGGCTGATCTTGTGATAAAAGGAGTGGTTGAGATTTTGCCACATGTCCCATTTCTAGTCTCTTCTCGAAATTAATGTAGCAGTTACGGAAAAAATCATGATTTTGACCTACTTTGGGCTCGAATTTGGAAAATATTCAATGCAGAAGTTGTAGTCTCGGGGTCTAAGCTTTCCGACGATATAAAATTCATAAAAATCGAAGATCGTATGAGAAAGTTACGACCTATTACAAAAAGCCTATTCGAGATGGAACTAAACTAAGTTCCGCGTCAAAATTTCAAGGAATCTTCCGAATGTCCAAATGCCATTTTATGAGCACTTACTTGCTCGAACATGATTTATATCAAGTATTATACCTCTGAATTATAATAGTCGTCAGACCCTGGTATCGTACAAATCGTCAGGTTCACCGGATGTTACAAAATATGTGTTTTGTTTGCCTGATTGTGGTCCGTAAAGGACAATTATTATAATTTTAGTATATACGAGTGAGTTACAGTGAGAGATTCTTTAACTTAAGATATAATAAAAGATAAAAAAAATTACATATTTAAATATTAAAAGACAAATAATAATGTATTCAAATCCGTATTTTTTCCTCTCTTTTAATGTATCATTAATTTAATAAAATGATGTTCTAACGACAGAATCATCAACTTAATAAGTTTAGAATCAAAACTAAAAGATCAAAAAATATATATTTCAGTGCACTAAAATACAAACAATATTTAAGAGTAGCTTAATCTTTAGCCAAGTTAGGCAACTGTCTATGGCCTCATAAAAAATTAAGGCCTCAATTTAGGGAAATAAATATAAGATTTTTATTACATATTTATTTGTATTCCAAAAATAAAAAATTCTTACTTGAATATGTTTTGTTTCCATTCAAAATATATTTTAAGGCCCCAGCAAAGTATAGCTAATTATTTATTCTGATTTTAAAAGCCAGTTTTTATAATAACTACATCCTTTTAATAACATCTCTTACCTTTAAAAAAAAACTAAACATATACTCTGAAAAAAAGAACTATAATATTTTTCTATCCTACTAATGAACTAAAATAAAATAACATTACCCATTCATTCTATGTTATTTTTTGTCAATTATATTTACATTAGATTAAAGTTAAAAGCATAAAGAAAGAAAGAATTCAACACTATTCTTTCTTAAGTTAATCAAAAATAATATTTGATAATATTTTAATAATAAAACAAGAAATATAAAAGAATTAATTAAATTACTTGATGAAAAATATAGAATGGGATGCCTAAAACACAAGCACACGTTAGAGGATGACAGAGGAGGTGCTTGGTGACTACATTCAGACGATTAAGTCAGTCTCTATACAATTTAGTGAGAATGGCTAACTACATGAGTTCTTTGCATGCAAACTTTTAGAGATGTAAAGAGATCGAGCTAGGTACTCTTAGTTTGAATGTGGGTTCTTAGAGATAGAGTAAGGTTGCTTAATAAATAGATATTCCAACCTTTAAGGTTGCTTAATAAATAGATATTCCAACCTTTTTATTGACTTTGACACAACCTTTTTATTGTGGAGTAACCTTGAGGGCGTCATTGGTCCATCTAGACAAGTGGCCTATGATGATTGTGTTGGAGTTGGTACTCAGTGTGCTGATTTCTCATGTATTTCCTTGCAAATACGTGTATGAACAATATTTTGTTATGAGTCAATATTTTATATTAGAAATGGTAAAGACGTTCTAGACCTAAGAATGATTAAGTTATAACGTAATTGCAAAGACGTCGCAATTGACATTGAGAAATATTATAATAGAATCATTCTTAAACGGTTCCTAGTCAAGGTTTACATTCTTGGTCCAAAAGTAAACCCGGGAGACTGGTACATGTTGTATATCGGAATATTAGATTCTGGTGGTTTATCTCAGTGAGCCACGAGTCTAGGGAAACTCATATAGACATGTAGGTGTTCATAGCGGATGAGTACTGAACGACTCACGGAAGATTCCTAATAGATGGTACAGTTGCGTCAATGGGAATCTTCACGAGTTAAGTAGCATAGTGATCCTTTGATTTGAGGTACCACGGTGGATATATGAGTTACCCTCCATACTTTATGATAGTCACGTCTTTGACCTTTTTATGTTAGACCTTCGCCTGTTCGTTGGGTGTGGACTGATGCTCATGATATCCAGTGATGTGTCCAGAGAGGATCCGTCAGTCCTGCGTACATGATTTAGGTATCCACTTCATGAGATTGCGATTTATCAAATCCATGGCCATGGTACACTCGGAAATGAGTTCTGAGTGTTATTGAGAAATCGCAATTCCATACGTCAACGGGATAATACCTTATGAGATTTGACGATTATATCTATGTCTCTGGTATTTATCCGGATACTTATGACGGAAGGATTATACGTATACGAAAATCTCAACTTGTATTGTTCAGCGAGAATATATATGGTCGTTATAATTTATGAATGGGTAAATTATGGACACATGATTTGATTCTGTGATGGATATACCTGAACTTAGAGAGTCTCACATAATTAAAAATACTTGTAGAGCACTAGGGCGACTTAAAATGAATAATATTGATTATTTGAAACGAACGGTTAAACGAAAAATTACACATGCGTGGTATTCGGTAATTTCCTAAATTAATATGTATATTTATTTGATACATAATTTGATTATATACGTATTAATTAATTACCGAATATTTTTTGGGATATATGTCAACCTTGAATGTATTTTAACATTTATTGTAAATGTAGAAATATATTAAAATTTTTATTAAAAGGATTAATTAATTAATATGTTAATTAATTAATTTATTAATAAATGTATTAGGAATTCAAAAGTATATATTTCACATGTATTAGACATGTGTAGAATGCTTTATTATTTTGACATTTGGCATTGTTGGAAGTGAGTGGAATGATATATTTTTTTAATGGAAATTGTTTCAAATTAAAAAATATATTTCTCTCTCCCACTAATTGCTACAAGTTTCGGCCAACTAAGATTTTGGGAACTATTCTCATTTCTTCAACACAAATTAGAGAGAAAAACCTAAAGAGTTGAGAAAAATTTGGGGATCAAAATCAAGCAAAAATGCTTAAAGATTTTTCAAGTGTAAGGTAAGTTTATTAATCTTTTAGCTTGGAAATTGTTTCCTTTGTATTTTTGAGAATACATGTGATGTATATATTTTTCCTTCTCTTGAATTTGAGTTTTTTATTTGTTGGATGTTTGTTGGGAAGATTAAATACATGTGTGAAGATACTTTGAGCCTAATAATAGTTATTAAAGTTCAATTTGATATAGGAAATGGAAGTTGTCATTCTAGAGCTTATATGCCACTTTATAGAACCCTAGAATTGTTTTTGTGTATTTTTGAATGTGGTGAGACTTTAAGAATGTTAGAATGATTATTGTAATTCCAGATTGAAAGTCAATTTGGTGGAAAATTGGTTAATTTGATTAATTGAAATTTCTAGGGTTGATGTATTATCCAAAATTGGGACTTTTCATTCTATGGATTAGATTGGGTACATTAGATGTATATTAATCATTTTGGTAGTGTTTTGGAAACACTTAAATGTGTAATTGACACTTGTGGACTAAAATGAGCAAAATGTAAAATGTTTGCATATTAGGCAATTTTCGGCTAAAGGGTAATTTGGGTAATTCCAAACTTGATTTGGGATTATATATTAAAATAAATAGTTTATTTTAATATTCCAAAGAAAAATATTTGAAATTTGAAAAATCAAATTTTTCACGTTCCGTTGCGCCACCAGGTATAACAGTAAATACGCCAACAAAATGATATCAGAGCCTATCTGATTCCTAATCCATAAAATGATTCTAGCATGATATTTGATATGTAATCTAAGACTTATTTCCGTAAACAAATGATTTCTTAGATAGGATCTAAATAATTTGTTTTTGTAAGTTTAGTGGAAAATTCCCTTTAAATAAGGCTTTAAAGTAAATTGTATTTGTTTGTGCTTTTTCCTTGGTCTGCCTTGTCGGTGCGGATGCGAATGTTTTCCTGATGTTGTAGCTGTATCGTGCCAAAGTTGTGCAGTTATGGCTGATGGTAGTTCGTTTGCGCCGGTAAAACTTATATAATAAGAAATAAATTCAAGTGAAAGTGGAAATCCTGAATGTGCCAAAGCTGTCAGGACTACACTGGTAACTTGAGTTTGTCACTGACAAGTTAAGCCTTGAAAACGCCTCCTTGTGAACGTGCCAAAGCTGTCATAAAGAGAAACGATCAGGACCAAAATTTGTGAGTCACTTTTGTGATTGACAATGGTTGTCTACCTAATGAATATACGTAGGCGAGAACTTGCTAAAGCAGTGAGCCGAAATATATTTATGGGATCTACTTCCCGCTGTTTAATTTAATTTGATTATATTATTTCTTTATGTTTGAGGATTACAGTATTGCATGATTCAGTGGGAAGACATCATTTAAATTAAAAATCCATGATTTATTTGATATTATGTTTAATATTGTATGAAACTATCTTATCTGCTAATATTTCTTTCACTATCTATATGATGGATTTGCGATGGCCGGCTCTTTGTCTTCCAATCCCTTAGCTCGTATGCTTGATGCGAATAAGCTAATTGGGCCCGAAAATTTTGCTGACTAGGAAATGGATTTGAGGATTGTCCTCGAATCCGAGAGATTATGGTATGTGTTGGATGGACCGGTTCCTCTAGCTATACCACCTGAGTCAACACCCGATGAGCTTGCAACCTTCCAGAAATGGAAGGATGTTGATCTAAAAGTTAAATCATACATCCTCAGATTGTTGACTCAGAAGCTGAAGAGATAATATATCGATATGTCTGATTCAATAGGATAATCTCTCAGTTTAGGGAGCTCTTTATGAATCAAGAGCAAATTATTGTTCATAGAGTGGCGGTGGAACGGTTTCACTCCAAACTGGATGAGGTTCAACCAGTCAGCCCACATGTGTTTCATATGATCGATTTGATTGATCAATTGAGGTGATATGACTTTCCACTTGATGAAACTCTTGGGCGTAGTTTGATACTAGGCTCACTCCCGAGTACATTTCGCCAGTTTGTGCTGAATTTTAATATGCATGAGATTCGCTATTCTTAAAGTGAGTTACATAGGATACTGCTTACTGTTGAGGAAGATCTTAAGAAGGGAGTGTCGACTCGCCTTCTGAAACCTACTTCTCTTTCTGCCGCTCCTCAAAAGAATGGCAAATGAAAGAAGAAGAAAGGCAAGAAGATCGCTCCTCAGGGTAAGATAGGGAAACCAAAACCCAAGAGAGCTGAATATCTTGCGCATTTGAAGAGAGACAGAGCCTCTGCTTCAGGTGTATTTATTTTTCCCATTATTGAAATCTCTTTAGCTTGTGAAGATATTTCTTCCAGTTGGATTTTAGACTCTGCTTGTCCTATTCACATCTGCAATTCATTGCAGAGGCTGAAAGAAAGTAGAAAGCTGAAATCTGGATTGTTGCAGTTGTGTTTCGGGAGTGGATACTTTTTGGATGCAGTTGCAGTTGGGGTATATGAGATTCTCTTGTCTAGTATGAGCATTTTGTTAAATTATTTTTTTTTTGTGTCAGGATATGTGACAAATATTATATTAATTTTTGTATTAGATACATAAGATTTTTGTGTAAATATTAAGAATCGTTCTCTGTATTTATATAATAAATATAATATTTCTATCATTCAATGTGAAAATGAGAATGGTCATTACATTTTACATCTATCTAGATATATTTTGAATGTTGGGACTAATAAACAAAATAGATATGATGTTAATGATATTGAACTGTGGCACATGAGGTTAGGTCATATTGGCGTACGACGCCTTAACTAGTTGGTTAAGAATGGTTTGATTAAGAATATCATTGTTGAACCTTACTCAACTTGTGAATCTTGTATTCAGGGTAAAATGACAAAAGCTTCATTTACCAGTGTAGGGCATCGAGTCTCAGACTTATTGGAACTAGTACATTCTGATGTATGTGGGCCCATGAGTCTTACTGCTCATAATGGCTATTACTTCATTACCTTTACCGATGATTTGTCTCGGTATGATTATGTTTATTTGATGAAACCTAAATCGGAAATTTTTGAAAGGTTCAAAGATTTCCGAAACGAAGTGGAAAAGAAAACTAGAAAATTCATCAAGTGCCTACGATCGGATCGGGGTGGTGAATATATGAGCGGTTAGTTCATTGATTATTTAAAGGAGAATGAGATTCCCGCTCAATATACTCCTCCAGAGTACTCCACAACATAATGGAGTGTCTGAGAGGATAAATCGAACTTTATTGAATATGATTCATTCTATGTTGAGTTATACAGATCTACTATATTACCTGTGGGGCTATACGCTTTTTACTGTAGTTAATCTTTTGAACAGAGTTCCTTCCAAAGCTATTCCTACGACCCCATATCAGATATGGACTGGTAGGAAACAGAACCTTAATTATATTAGGGTTTGAGGCTGTCATGCATACGTCAGAGTGGCTGATGAGCGGAAAATATATCAATATTTACCGCCTCTTTTACTTAATATTTTGTTTAGTTTCTCGGGTTTGATGAACGTTTTGATGTGTTTTAGTTTATTTTGGAGATAAAATAATACTGGGACACAATGAAATCATTTAGGACGAAATGTGGGTCAAATAAGAGCAAAAATTGGACTTGACATATTAATTTTGGAGATTGGAAACTTGAAAGGGCGTTTTAACGAAGTGCAGTTTTGGAAATTCCAATTTTGTGCATCTGTCGTATTTTGGGCATAACCTTTTACTCCGATATCGAATTGAGCTGATTCAAGTTCTAGATTAAAGAAGACTCAAAGATATACAACTTTTAAAGACAAAATAATTTCGAATTCTGAATATTTCATCACCCGAATTGATGAACCATCCAGAAGTGTGTTGTGTGTAATTATTAAAGTCATTTCCAATCATTTTCAAAGAAAAAAATAAATTAATAAATAAATAATAAAAATTATCAAATCACCACCAAACATGATAAGCAATTAGTGGAGCAATTAATAATGGATTTGGTGGAGCAATTAGTGGAGCAATTAGTGGAGCAATTAATAATGGATTTGGTGGATGATTTGATGGAGGCAAAATTTTGCCAATAATTACCAAGCCATTTCATTTGTAAATTCATACTTTCTTCTAAGGAATTCCTTAAGAATACTAAGAAGATTGTATCTTGTTTGTTTATTTACAGCTTTCAGTAATTAATTTCCGCTTTCGCACTTTCTTTTCTTTACTTTTCAGTTTTTACTTTCCGCAATTTACTTTTACGCACAATACTTTTCTTTCTTTAATTTTCAGTTTTTTTACTTTTCAGTAATGAGGAGGTAACTCCCCTTTGCTGGGGTAAAAGGTAAAACTTTTATTACTAATATTTAGATTAATCTCCCTTAATTATAATATATAAACTAGTTAAAACCTGACTTAACGAGGATACCGCCATATTGGTCGGTTGGTAATTATTTAAATTGGTTTTAACCTGACGAAACTGGATACCGCCTGATTGGTCGGTTGGTAATTAATTAATAATTTGACTTAATCTGGATACCGCCTATATGGCTGGTTGGTAATTATCATGTAAAGTTAATATATTATATTAAGGGAGATATCTAAAATAGAAGTAATAAAAGTGTATCATTTTACCTCAGCATTTTCTTTTATTGTACTTTTACTTTATTTACTTTTCAGCAATTTACTTTTCAGCATTTAATTTTCAGTAATTTACTTGCATTTACTTTTCAGCATTTACTTTTCATCAGCATTTACTTTCCGTCATTTGCTTTTCAGCAATTTACTTTATGTCTTTTATTTTATTTAAGTTTTTACTACCCGTAAATATGTGTCGTAACTAAGCCAGTTATCTGGAGTTGTGATGAAATCCAATATCACCGGTTTATAAGGGGTTATTTTATAGTTTGGGTAATTTAAAGGTTTACTTATTTAGTCTTAAGCTTAATGCTTCTTGTTGTCTGATCCCCAATAAGATTGATGTGGTAAATCTAAAATAAACTTGACAAAGAATTTTAGGTTTCAGCCTAAGACTTAATAGCCCACGATCTTCCTTGAGGATAGATAACCCTTTAATAGATTTCCTTATAGGATAGACATATACCTGTCGGGTGGGGGTAGCCATAATTAGAACTTAAACTTAATGAATCCAGGTAATTTGGTTGACATATACATATGGTTCAATTGGGTTAAACTGGGTATTTGCATCTGACCATCGACAGAGGCTTTCGCATAATTTCGTGTTCCAGATTAGTAAACCAATTTATTACACAAACATAAAATAATCACTTTATCTTTTAAAAGATATTAGAAAGATTCACAACCCTAGATCTTTGAGTCTTTTGTTATTTTCCTTAGTATTTTCCTTTTAGTTTCTTTTGTTTATTTTATTTATTTTAATTAAGGAAAACCACATTCAACCAATCAAACAATCATTCTCTTCTCTCATTTAATTAGATATTTATAAATAAATAGATTCAACAATTAATAACAGCAGTAGGAATTAAGTCCTCGTGGGATCGATATTTTTATACTACTTGAACGATATGTGCGCTTGCGTTATACATGTGTGTTTACGCCGGTCAAGTTTTTGGCGCCGTTGCCGGGGACTTATTTTTCTTGAGTTATTAATTTTGAAGCTATCTAATTTACTTGTATCTAATTTTCTTTTCTTTTTTTTTTTATTTTGTAATTTTTATTTCTTTCTTTTTGTTTTCAGGTGATTGAAAAATGGAACATTATTGGGAGATTGAAAGATTACGAGCTTTACTAGAAGAAGATACACCCCAAATCTGGGAGGAACAGTCTAGTTTTCAGAGGCCTGTTGTCCAGCCCAACAACTATCATTGGATGCCAAAACCAAGCAATACCACATTTTCTCAACAGAACGCAATGGGGAGATGTGACATATGTAATGGTAACCACTCGAGAGATCATTGCGAGTACAACTACAATCCAGGGTGGCAGAGCTATCAAAATCCTTCATGGTATGAAGAACCATCATACTTTCCATCTTATCCACCATACATCTACGATCTTCACCAAGAACCAGAACCATCAGAGGAAGATCAGTTGATTCACATGCTAAGAGATTGGTTCGAGGAACGGGAAGTTCAATTTGATGCACAAATTCAAAGTCAAGCGGCGTCTATACAGAGGACGACAGATCAAGTTAGACAATTAACAGATAACCTGAATCACATATCTCACGGAGCAAATTCAAATAATACTGAAGAAGCCTTCGATTATCCTGAGATTCATCATGACATCATAACAGAGGACGAGGTTGAGCAGTATCAAGAATCAGAGGTATCAGTTCAGGAGCCTGAACCAACAAAGTCTCATTTGATTTTTATTATTCTGACTCTGACGAGGATAAAGAAGCTGAGCTATTTGTACAAACTACACCAACAAAGGAGGATGAAACTTTATTTCCTCCAAATGAAGATCTTGGAGCTTCCATTGCACAAATGTTTGAAGAAGATCTACCTGAGCCAATCATTTCACTCAGATCAGAGGATGAAGACTTAAATGGAGCAAGAAGCAGATCAAATGGAGGAGCAAATGTCTGAACTTATTGAGAATCCAATGCATTCAGGCGAAACATCACTGTTTTGGTGAGTACAAATCAAAGATATCACCCCAGAAGCTTGACAGAATGGAACTCCCATTCCAAGTCAAGCACCATACAAGACCTCATGATTTTCTTTCTTTCTTTTTAGGAACCACCGGAGCAACAAAGGTTAAAAAGGTGGCACAAGCACTGAATGGGACAAAAGTCTTTTTGCCCCTTTACCATTGGAAGAGACCCTTCAAAAGCAACGCTCACAGGATTGTCTTTAATCGGACATCCAAAATGACGCTGAAACCTCATTGACAGATGGATTTCAGTCACGTCTGGCTGAAGACGAAAAATTTAGCGCTAGCAGGGAGGCAACCCATTTTCTTTGTTGTAATTTCTATTTTTATATTTTGTGTATACATGTTGTAGAGTTTTTAATTTTGTTTGTTATTTTTGTAGGGAAAAGCTCAACCAAAGCATAAGACAGAAGGAATGATGTTTGGCAAAGATAAGAGATAATTCATTAGCGATGGCTGAGTAAGGAATGGATTCTTGAGACGCATCCTAATGAATTTATACTAAGCGAATGGCGTATTGCGTACACAATTCCATTGCCTTAATTATTGCTTTGATTTGCTTTTTTGTTGTAATTATTTTTATTTTCGTAGACAGAATCCAGACTTTTTGACCTTTCACGATTTCTTTTGTTGTTTAGCTAACAAACGTCCTATGGAAGATACTAGTGCTATTATTACTCACCCTTTTTCAGGTACTATAAATTCAACTCATCATTTCACTTTTGAAGACATCCAGAGTAAAACATGGAAGCCACTTCAAGAAGAAGAGTTGAAAACATATGTGTGTTTTGTGGTACTAGTGTTGGTGTTAAGCCACAATATGTAGAAGCAGCACATGAATTGGGTCGAGTCTTAGCAGCAAGGAATATGCACTTAGTATATGGTGGAGGCAATCTTGGACTAATGGGGATCGTTTCAAAGGCCGTACAGGAAGGAGGCAGTCACGTTTTGTGAATCATCCCAAAACCCTTGGCATAGGCAAATCTTAATGAACCATCAAACAGAGAGGAACTTATTGTGCCAAGTATGTCTGAACGACTGGTCGAAATGATTAACCGTGCTGATGCTTTTATTGCTTTGCCAGGTGGCTTGGGCATATTGGAGGAAATTTTTATAGTGCTATCTTGGGCAAACCTGAACATACACCAGAAACCAATTGGGCTGTTTAACGTTGATGGATTTTATGATTTTCTTTGTGTGTTTCTTGATGATGCTCGGAGAAATAGGTTCGTGTCAAAACCTTTAAAAGAACTCCTTTGTACTGCCAGAACTGCTCCAGATCTAATTGACCAAATCTTAGCCTATGAACCACAAATTGACCCTATCCTTTCAAAGATAAATTGGTCCGAGGACGATCGTGGTAAGAGGCGTCGGATTAATCTGGATTTTAACCTTTAATTTTCTATAGAATTTCAGCTAACCAGGTATTATCTTCTAAACTCTTCTTCTACTGTTTAAGACATTGGGGACAATATCTCATTTAGGTTTGGGGAGGAAATTAGTTGATCAGTATCTTGCTTTTAGTTATGTGTTGTTTTTATTATTAGTCCAAAATTTTTTGAAAAATACAAAAAAAAAATTGAAAATTTTTCAAAAATTACAAAAATATTTTGCGTTTTTGTGTTTTTATTTTGACTAAAAATGTGAAATTGGTAAGAGATAACTGAGTAAGGAGTTTCCACTCCTGAGACGTATCTCAAACCTAATTCGGAACAAGTTAATTTTTGTTTATTTCCTTTTGAAATATTTAATTTGTGAATTCTCCATAATACTGACTAAAATGGATCTTCATATGCTCAGTTGGCAGGTATTATCAACATGCATAGTAACATACGGACATGAGCTAAAATTGAAAAGTTTATAATATTCAGTGCTCTAGTTTAATTGGAGGAAGCATCTCAAAAAGTGATGGAGTAAAAAAAAACATCTAAGATCCGAGTTATTAAGTCTGTAAGGGTGTTTTAAACCTAGTGCCCTAAAGCCAACTGGTTTGGGAGTCACTGGCCAAAGCTCGCTACATGGATCAAAGATGCTGCAAAAATATATATATCTGAAGTCTGAGTAATTAAGTCTGTAGGGGTATCTTAACACCTGGTGCCCTAAAGCCAACTGGTTTGGGAGCCACCGACCCAAAGCTCGCTACATAGATGGAAGATATTATATATAAATAAAAAAATCAAAAATCAAAGAAAAAATCAGAAAAATGAGAAAAATTATTCCATTGCTACAAAAAGGTGTGAATTCTGATAAAACTTTATGACTTGACATATTACTCTCTTATCAATTGCACTTGTGACTGTTGTGGGCAAAAATGCGCAAAATTTGAATTTCCAAAACTGCACTTCGTTAAAACGCCCTTTCAAGTTTCCAATCTCCAAAATTAATATGTCAAGTCCGATTTTTGCCCTTGTTCTGGGGCAAAACTGTAAATTTCAAAACTTCAGGGGGATAAATGAAATTTACCAGGCTGCTGATGTGGCAGCTGACGTGGCTGTGCTGACGTGGCAATGTGGGACCGGTTGCTGATGTGACAGACACGTGGCGCTGACGTGGCAGACTCCTTGCTGATATTACGTTGAGGTGTCTGATGACGTGTCACTGACGTGGCGGACACGTGGCGCTGACGTGGCAGACTCCTTACTGGTGTGGCGCTGACGTGGTGGATGACGTGGTGCTGACTGTGCGATGACATGGCGGATGACTCAGCGCTGACTGTGCGCTGACGTGTGCTGATCACTCAGCGATGACTGTGCGCTGACGTATGCTGATGTGTCGCTGACGTGGCGGACACGTCAGCGTCTTCAACCTCCAGCCACACGCGCGGTGCGTGCTGCGAGTCGTGGCGCATGAGGATCTCTCTGTCTGGCGCGTGCGGGCTCCCTAGACCTCCGTTTGATCGCCAGAAAATACCATCATGCTCGTCTCGACGTGAACTAGCTGATGGTATGCTCAAAGTTGATTTTTGACAACTTTTCCGGAACCCAAATTTTCCGAACCGAGCTCCGTTCTTCGGTTTTTCGACCCCAATGAAGAACCAAAGCTCTGATACCACTTGTTGTGATTCACCGATCACTTTAGAGAAGATTTGAGGAAAAAATCGAATTTTCTATTACTCACAAGAATAGAATTTACAAGTTTTACAAATAAAACTTAATACAAAAACCTCAACTACACTTCTCTGTTTTACAACACTCTCTGGGATGATTCTAAGCTTCGGGAGGCCTCAATTTATAGCTAAAAATTATACACGGTTTATACCACAAATCACTCCTTGATTTATGGCATAATTCATGGCATTTGGAAATTAAGAAATTTCCACCGAAAGTTGTTTGTTGCTTCTTGCTTTGCAGCTTCCTGGCATCTTCCTATGGTTGTGTCTTGCAGCTGGACTTTACAATTTATCAAACCTAATTCGGAACAAGTTAATTTTTGTTTATTTCCTTTTGAAATATTTAATTTGTGAATTCTCCATAATACTGACTAAAATGAATCTTCATAATGCTCAGTTGGCAGGTATTATCAACATACATAGTAACATACGGACATGAGCTAAAATTGAAAAGTTTATAATATTCAGTGCTCTAGTTTAATTGGAGGAAGCATCTCAAAAAGTGATGGAGTAAAAAAAAACATCTAAGATCCGAGTTATTAAGTCTGTAAGGGTGTTTTAACACCTAGTGCCCTAAAGCCAACTGGTTTGGGAGTCACTGGCCCAAAGCTCGCTACATGGATCAAAGATGCTGCAAAAATATATATATCTGAAGTCTGAGTAATTAAGTCTGTAGGGGTATCTTAACACCTGGTGCCCTAAAGCCAACTGGTTTGGGAGCCACCGACCCAAAGCTCGCTACATAGATGGAAGATATTATATATAAATAAAAAAATCAAAAATCAAAGAAAAAATCAGAAAAATGAGAAAAATTATTCCATTGCTACAAAAAGGTGTGAATTCTGATAAAACTTTATGACAAAAATATTACTCTCTTATCAATTGCACTTGTGACTGTTGTGGGCAAAAATGCGCAAAATTTGAATTTCCAAAACTGCACTTCGTCAAAACGCCCTTTCAAGTTTCCAATCTCCAAAATTAATATGTCAAGTCCGATTTTTGCCTTGTTCTGGGGCAAAACTGTAAATTTCAAAACTACAGGGGGATAAATGAAATATACCAGGCTGCTGACGTGGCAGCTGACGTGGCTGTGTGGGATCGGTTGCTGACGTGGACGATACGTGGCGCTGACGTGGCAGACTCATTGCTGACGTGGCACTGACGTGTCTGATGACGTGTTGCTGACGTGGCGGACACGTGGCGCTGACATGGCAGACTCCTTGCTGGCGTGGCGCTGATATGGTGGATGATGTGGTGCTGACTGTGCGATGACTTGGCGGATGACCCAGCGCTGACTATGCGTTGACGTGTGCTGATGACTCAGCGCTGACGTATGCTGACGTGTCGCTGACGTGACGGACACGTCAGGGTCTTCAACCACCAGCCACACGCGCGGCGCGTGCTGCGAGCCGTGGCGCATGAGGATCTCTCTGTCTGGCGCGTGCGGGCTCCCTAGACCTCCGTTTGATCGCCAGAAAATACCATCATGCTCGTTTCGACGTGAACTAGCTGATGGTATGCTCAAAGTTGATTTTTGAAAACTTTTCCAGAACCCAAATTTTCCGAACCGAGCTCCGTTCTTCGATTTTTCGACCCCAATGAAGAACCAAAGCTCTGATACCACTTGTTGTGATTCACCGATCACTTTAGAGAAGATTTGAGGAAAAAATCAAATTTTCTATTACTAACAAGAATAGAATTTACAAGTTTTACAAATAAAACGTAATACAAAAACCTCAACTACACTTCCCTTTTTACAACACTCTCTGGGATGATTCTAAGCTTACTGGGAGGCCTCAATTTATAGCTAAAAATTATACACTGTTTTTACCACAAATCACTCCTTGATTTATGGCATAATTCATGGCATTTGGAAATTAAGAAATTTCCACCGAAAGTTGTTTGTTGCTTCTTGCTTTGCAGCTTCCTGGCATCTTCCTATGGTTGTGTCTTGCAGCTGGACTTTACAATTTATCAAACCTAATTCGGAACAAGTTAATTTTTGTTTATTTCCTTTTGAATTATTTAATTTGTTAATTCTCCATAATACTGACTAAAATGGATCTTCATATGCTCAGTTGGCAGGTATTATTAACATATATAGTAACATACGGACATGAGCTAAAATTGAAAAGTTTATAATATTCAGTGCTCTAGTTCAATTGGAGGAAGCATCTCAAAAAGTGATGGAGTAAAAAAAAAAGTCTGAGATCCGAGTTATTAAGTCTGTAAAAGTGTTTTAACACCTAGTGCCCTAAAACCAACTGGTTTGGGAGTCACTGGCCCAAAGCTCGCTACATGGATCAAAGATGCTGCAAAAATATATATATATATCTGAAGTCTGAGTAATTAAGTCCGTAGGGGTGTCTTAACACTTGGTGCCCTAAAGCCAACTGGTTTGGGAGCCACCGACCCAAAGCTCGCTACATAGATTGAAGATATTGTATATAAATAAAAAAAAATCAAAAATCAAAGAAAAAATCAGAAAAATCAGAAAAATTTTTCCATTGCTACAAAAAGGTGTGAATTCTGATAAAACTTTATGACAAAAATATTACTCTCTTATCAATTGCACTTGTGACTGTTGTGGGCAAAAATGCGCAAAATTTGAATTTCCAAAACTGCACTTCGTTAAAACGCCCTTTCAAGTTTCCAATCTCCAAAATTAATATGTCAAGTCCGATTTTTGCCCTTGTTCTGGGGCAAAATTGTAAATTTCAAAACTTCAGGGGGATAAATGAAATTTACCAGGCTGCTGACGTGGCAGCTGACGTGGCTGTGCTGACGTGGCAATGTGGGACCGGTTGCTGATGTGACAGACACGTGGCGCTGACGTGGCAGACTCCTTGCTGATATTGCGTTGAGGTGTCTGATGATGTGTCACTGACGTGGCGGACACGTGGCGCTGACGTGGCAGACTCCTTGCTGGTGTGGCGCAGACGTGGTGGATGACGTGGTGCTGACTGTGCGATGACATGGCGGATGACTCAGCGCTGACTGTGCGCTGATGTGTGCTGATCACTCAGCGCTGATTGTGCGCTGACGTATGCTGACGTGTCGCTGACGTGGCGGACACATCAGCGTCTTCAACCTCCAGCCACACGCGCGGTGCGTGCTGCGAGTCGTGGCGCATGAGGATCTCTCTGTCTGGCGCGTACGGGCTCCCTAGACCTCCGTTTGATCGCCAGAAAATACCATCATGCTCGTCTCGACGTGAACTAGCTGATGGTATGCTCAAAGTTGATTTTTGATAACTTTTCCGGAACCCAAATTTTCCGAACCGAGCTCCGTTCTTCGGTTTTTCGACCCCAATGAAGAACCAAAGCTCTGATACCACTTGTTGTGATTCACCGATCACTTTAGAGAAGATTTGAGGAAAAAATCGAATTTTCTATTACTCACAAGAATAGAATTTACAAGTTTTACAAATAAAACTTAATACAAAAACCTCAACTACACTTCTCTGTTTTACAACACTCTCTGGGATGATTCTAAGCTTCGGGAGGCCTCAATTTATAGCTAAAAATTATACACGGTTTATACCACAAATCACTCCTTGATTTATGGCATAATTCATGGCATTTGGAAATTAAGAAATTTCCACCGAAAGTTGTTTGTTGCTTCTTGCTTTGCAGCTTCCTGGCATCTTCCTATGGTTGTGTCTTGCAGCTGGACTTTACAATTTATCAAACCTAATTCGGAATAAGTTAATTTTTGTTTATTTCCTTTTGAAATATTTAATTTGTGAATTCTCCATAATACTGACTAAAATGAATCTTCATAATGCTCAGTTGGCAGGTATTATCAACATACATAGTAACATACGGACATGAGCTAAAATTGAAAAGTTTATAATATTCAGTGCTCTAGTTTAATTGGAGGAAGCATCTCAAAAAGTGATGGAGTAAAAAAAAACATCTAAGATCCGAGTTATTAAGTCTGTAAGGGTGTTTTAACACCTAGTGCCCTAAAGCCAACTGGTTTGGGAGTCACTGGCCCAAAGCTCGCTACATGGATCAAAGATGCTGCAAAAATATATATATCTGAAGTCTGAGTAATTAAGTCTGTAGGGGTATCTTAACATCTGGTGCCCTAAAGCCAACTGGTTTGGGAGCCACCGACCCAAAGCTCGCTACATAGATGGAAGATATTATATATAAATAAAAAAATCAAAAATCAAAGAAAAAATCAGAAAAATGAGAAAAATTATTCCATTGCTACAAAAAGGTGTGAATTCTGATAAAACTTTATGACAAAAATATTACTCTCTTATCAATTGCACTTGTGACTGTTGTGGGCAAAAATGCGCAAAATTTGAATTTCCAAAACTGCACTTCGTTAAAACGCCCTTTCAAGTTTCCAATCTCCAAAATTAATATGTCAAGTCCGATTTTTGCCCTTGTTCTGGGGCAAAACTGTAAATTTCAAAACTACAGGGGGATAAATGAAATATACCAGGATGCTGACGTGGCAGCTGACGTGGCTGTGTGGGACCGGTTGCTGACGTGGACGATACGTGGCGCTGACGTGGCAGACTCATTGCTGACATGGCACTGACGTGTCTGATGACGTGTTGCTGACGTGGCGGACACGTGGCGCTGACATGGCAGACTCCTTGCTGGCGTGGCGCTGATATGGTGGATGATGTGGTGCTGACTGTGCGATGACTTGGCGGATGACCCAGCGCTGACTATGCGTTGACGTGTGCTGATGACTCAGCGCTGACGTATGCTGACGTGTCGCTGACGTGACGGACACGTCAGCGTCTTCAACCTCCAGCCACACGCGCGGCGCGTGCTGCGAGCCGTGGCGCATGAGGATCTCTCTGTCTGGCGGGTGCGGGCTCCCTAGACCTCCGTTTGATCGCCAGAAAATACCATCATGCTCGTCTCGACGTGAACTAGCTGATGGTATGCTCAAAGTTGAGTTGATTTTTGACAACTTTTCCGGAACCCAAATTTTCCGAACCGAGCTCCGTTCTTCGGTTTTTCGACCCCAATGAAGAACCAAAGCTCTGATACCACTTGTTGTGATTCACCGATAACTTTAGAGAAGATTTGAGGAAAAAATCGAATTTTCTATTACTCACAAGAATAGAATTTACAAGTTTTACAATTAAACTTAATACAAAAACCTCAACTACACTTCTCTGTTTTACAACACTCTCTGGGATGATTCTAAGCTTACGGGAGGCCTCAATTTATAGCTAAAAATTATACACTGTTTATACCACAAATCACTCCTTGATTTATGGCATAATTCATGGCATTTGGAAATTAAGAAATTTCCACCGAAAGTTGTTTGTTGCTTCTTGCTTTGCAGCTTCCTGGCATCTTCCTATGGTTGTGTCTTGCAGCTGGACTTTACAATTTATCAAACCTAATTCGAAACAAGTTAATTTTTGTTTATTTCCTTTTGAAATATTTAATTTGTGAATTCTCCATAATACTGACTAAAATGGATCTTCATATGCTCAGTTGGCAGATATTATTAACATATATAGTAACATACGGACTTGAGCTAAAATTGAAAAGTTTATAATATTCAGTGCTCTATTTCAATTGGAGGAAGCATCTCAAAAAGTGATGGAGTAAAAAAAAACGTCTGAGATCCGAGTTATTAAGTCTGTAAGGGTGTTTTAACACCTAGTGCCCTAAAACCAACTGGTTTGGGAGTCACTGGCCCAAAGCTCGCTACATGGATCAAAGATGCTGCAAAAATATATATATCTGAAGTCTGAGTAATTAAGTCCGTAGGGGTGTCTTAACACCTGGTGCCCTAAAGCCAACTGGTTTGGGAGCCACCGACCCAAAGCTCGCTACATAGATTGAAGATATTGTATATAAATAAAAAAAAATCAAAAATCAAAGAAAAAATCAGAAAAATCAGAAACATTATTCCATTGCTACAAAAAGGTGTGAATTCTGATAAAACTTTATGACAAAAATATTACTCTCTTATCAATTGCACTTGTGACTGTTGTGGGCAAAAATGCGCAAAATTTGAATTTCCAAAACTGCACTTCGTTAAAACGCCCTTTCAAGTTTCCAATCTCCAAAATTAATATGTCAAGTCCGATTTTTGCCCTTGTTCTGGGGCAAAATTGTAAATTTCAAAACTTCAGGGGGATAAATGAAATTTACCAGGCTGCTGACGTGGCAGCTGACGTGGCTGTGCTGACGTGGCAGTGTGGGACCGGTTGCTGATGTGACAGACACGTGGCGCTGACGTGGCAGACTCCTTGCTGATATTGCGTTGAGGTGTTTGATGACGTGTTACTGACGTGGCGGACACGTGGCGCTGACGTGGCAGACTCCTTGCTGGTGTGGCGCTGACGTGGTGGATGACATGGTGCTGACTGTGCGATGACATGGCGGATGACTCAGCGCTGACTGTGCGCTGACGTGTGCTGATCACTCAGCGCTGACTGTGCGCTGATGTGTGCTGACGTGTTGCTGACGTGGCGGACACGTCAGCGTCTTCAACCTCGAGCCACACGCGACCCGCGTGCTGCAAGCTGTGGCGCATGAGGATCTCTCTGCCTGGCGCGTGCAGGCTCCCTAGACCTCCGTTTGATCGTCGGAAAATACCACCGTGCTCGTCTCGACGTGAACTAGCTGATGGTATGCTCAAAGTTGATTTTTGAAAACTTTTCCGGAACCCAAATTTTCCGAACCAAGCTCCGTTCTTCGGATTTTCGACCCCAATGAAGAACCAAAGCTCTGATACCACTTATTGTGATTCACCGATCACTTTAGAGAAGATTTGAGGAAAAAACCGAATTTTCTATTACTCACAAGAATAGAATTTACAAGTTTTACAAATAAAACTTAATACAAAAATCTCAACTACACTTCTCTGTTTTACAACTCTCTGGGATGATTTTAAGCTTACTGGGAGGCCTCAATTTATAGCTAAAAATTATACACTGTTTTTACCACAAATCACTCCTTGATTTATGGCATAATTCATGGCATTTGGAAATTAAGAAATTTCCACCGAAAGTTGTTTGTTGCTTCTTGCTTTGCAGCTTCCTGGCATCTTCCTATGGTTGTGTCTTGCAGCTGGACTTTACAATTTATCAAACCTAATTCGGAACAAGTTAATTTTTGTTTATTTCCTTTTGAATTATTTAATTTGTGAATTCTCCATAATACTGACTAAAATGGATCTTCATATGCTCAGTTGGCAGGTATTATCAACATACATAGTAACATACGGACATGAGCTAAAATTGAAAAGTTTATAATATTCAGTGCTCTAGTTTAATTGGAGGAAGCATCTCAAAAAGTGATGGAGTAAAAAAAAAACGTCTGAGATCCGAGTTATTAAGTCTGTAAGGGTGTTTTAACACCTAGTGCCCTAAAGCCAACTGGTTTGGGAGTCATTGTCTCAAAGCTCGCTACATGGATCAAAGATGCTGCAAAAATATATATATCTGAAGTCTGAGTAATTAAGTCCGTAAAAGTGTTTTAACACCTAGTGCCCTAAAACCAACTGGTTTGGGAGTCACTGGCCCAAAGCTCGCTACATGGATCAAAGATGCTGCAAAAATATATATATATATCTGAAGTCTGAGTAATTAAGTCCGTAGGGGTGTCTTAACACTTGGTGCCCTAAAGCCAACTGGTTTGGGAGCCACCGACCCAAAGCTCGCTACATAGATGGAAGATATTGTATATAAATAAAAAAAAATCAAAGAAAAAATCAGAAAAATGGGAAAATTTATTCCATTGCTACAAAAAGGTGTGAATTCTGATAAAACTTCGGAAAAAAATATTACTCTCTTATCAACTGCACTTGTGACTGTTGTGGGCAAAAATGAGTTGTTTAATATTTTGTCGGCTGTGTATATGGAGAATGGTAAATATAATAGGAGAATTTACTAATTCAGTAATTTAGAAAGAATGAAAACAACTAGTAACTTGGAGTAGAAGTTTCACCTGATTAGTCACTAACTTCTTTATTCTCTTTTCGCTTATCTTTTTGCTTTTGTGTGCATTAGTTTCACTACCTTTTTACTTTTGTAAAATGTTTGTGGGTATCATTGATGTAAACCCTCACGAGACTACAATTCGTCCACTAGGAACACATATGGGTTTAAAGGCTTGTTGCATATGCTAAATGCAATTGTGATTCCTACGAAAGTGGCTTAGTTTAATTTTAATTGTTTCTTGTATTTTATTTTGTTGTTTTGCTCGAGGATTAGCAAAATGTTAGGTTTGGGGGTGTGATGAGCGGAAAATATATCAATATTTACCGCCTCTTTTACTTAATATTTTGTTTAGTTTCTCGGGTTTGATGAACGTTTTGATGTGTTTTAGTTTATTTTGCAGATAAAATAATATTGGGACACAATGAAATCATTTAGGACGAAATGTGGGTCAAATAAGAGCAAAATTGGACTTGACATATTAATTTTGGAGATTGGAAACTTGAAAGGGTGTTTTAACGAAGTGCAGTTTTGGAAATTCAAGTTTTGCGCATCTGTCGTATTTTGGGCATAACCTTTTACTCTGATATCGGATTGAGCTGATTCAAGTTCCAGATTAAAGAAGACTCAAAGATATACAAATTTGAAAGACAACATAATTTCGAATTCTGAAGCTTTCATGCCCGAAATTGATGAACCATCCAGAAGTGTGTTGTGTGTAATTATTAAAGTCATTTTCAATCATTTTCAAAGCAAAAAATAAATTAATAAATAAATAATAAAAATTATCAAATCACCACCAAACATGATGATCAATTAGTGGAGCAATTAATAATGGATTTGGTGGAGTAATTAGTGGAGCAATTAATGGAGCAATTAATAATGGATTTGGTGGATGATTTGATGGAGGCAAAATTTTACCTATAAATATCAAGTCATTTCATTTGTAAATTCATACTTTCTTCCAATGAATTCCTTAAGAATACTAAGAAGATTTAATCTTGTTTGTTTATTTACAGCTTTCAGTAATTAATTTCCGCTTTCGCACTTTCTTTTCTTACTTTTCAGTTTTTACTTTCCACAATTTACTTTTACGCACAGTACTTTTCTTTCTTTAATTTTCAGTTTTTTTTACTTTTCAGTAATGAGAAGGCAACTCCCCTTTGCTGGGGTAAAAGGTAAAACTTTTATTACTAATATTTAGATTAATCTCCCTTAATTATAATATATAAACTAGTTAAAACCTGACTTAACGAGGATACCGTCATATTGGTCGGTTGGTGATTATTTAAATTGGTTTTAACCTGACTAAACTGGATACAGCCTGATTGGTCGGTTGGTAATTAATTAATAATTTGACTTAATCTGGATACCGCCTATATGGCTGGTTGGTAATTATCATGCAAAGTTAATATATTATATTAAGGGAGATATCTAAAATAGAAGTAATAAAAGTGTATCCTTTTACCTCAGCATTTTCTTTTATTGTACTTTTACTTTATTTACTTTTCAGCAATTTACTTTCAGCATTTAATTTTCAGTAATTTACTTTCAGCATTTACTTTTCAGCATTTAATTTTCAGTATTTAATTTCAGCATTTACTTTCCGTCATTTACTTTTCAACAATTTACTTTTCAGCATTTTACTTTATGTCTTTTATTTTATTTAAGTTTTTAATACCCGTAAATATGTGTCGTAACTAAGCCAGTTATCTAGGGTTGTGATGAAATCCAATACAATCACGGTTTATAAGGGGTTATTTTATAGTTTAGGTAATTTAAAGGTTTACTTATTTAGTCTTAAGCTTAATGCTTCTTGTTGTCTGATCACCAATAAGACTGATGTGGTAAATCTAAAATAAACTTGACAAAGGAATTTTAGGTTTCAGCCTTAGACTTAATAGCCCACGATCTTCCTGAGGATAGATAACCATTTAATAGATTTCCTTACAGGATAGACATATACCTGTCGGGCGGGGGTAGCCATAATTGGAACTTAAACTTAATGAATCCAGGTATTTTGGTTGACATAGACATATAGTTCAATTGGGTTAAACTGGGTATTTGCGTCTGACCATCAACAGAGGCTTTCGCATAATTTCGTGTTCCAGGTTAGTAAACCAATTTATTACACAAACATAAAATAATCACTTCATCTTTTAAAAGATATTAGAAAGATTCACAACCCTAGATCTTTGAGTCTTTTGTTATTTTCCTTAGTATTTTCTTTTGTTTTTTATTTATTTTAATTAAGGAAAACCACATTCAACCAATCAAACAATCATTTTCTTCTCCATTTAATTAGATATTTGTAAATAAATAGATTCAACAATTAATAACAACAGTAGGAATTAAGTCCTAATGGGATCGATATTTTTATACTACTTGAACGATATGTGCGCTTGCGTTATACGTGTGTGTTTACGCCGGTCAGTGGCGCAGCAGGATAAGCTTTTGCCTCGAGGGTAAAAGTTTAGGTTTGTTGGGTATCCTTCCAATACGAAAGGATATTCATTCTATGATTTCGAGCGTCGAAACGTGTTCGTAGCTCGATTCGTAAAATTTTTAGAAATTGAATTTTTGTCAGAATGAGGAGATCATAGACAAGTTGAACTTGATGAAGTTCAGCCTATAACTGACGAACCACAGGAGGAACATGAGGTTCAAGAAGGTGAAGGATCTTTGACGCACACACTTCGTAAGTCGAGTAGGGTCATAAGACATTCTGAGCGTCTGTCTTTGATACAGGACATGGATCTTGATATGATTTTTGCAAAAGAGATTGACCCGAGGACTTACAAAGAAGCGATGTTAGACATCGATTCCGTGAAATGGTAGGAAGCCATGAAATCAGAGTTAGACTCAATGATCAGAATCAAGTCTGGGACTTGGTTCCTCTTCTTGAGGGAATCGTTCATGTCGGTTATAAATGGGTGTACAAGAGGAAGAGAGGGCCTGATGGAAGCGTTGAAACTTTCAAGGCCTATCTAGTTGCAAAGGGTTACACACAGCGACCTGGTGTTGACTATGATGAAATTTTTTCGCCAGTAGCGATGTTGAAGTCTATTAGGATTTTATTGGCTATAGCTGCCTACCATGACTACGAGATTTGGCAAATTGATGTCAAAACGGCATTCTTGAATGGATTTCTTGATGAAGAAATCTATATGGAACTGCTGGAGGGTTTTGCATCCAGCCAAGACATAGATATGGTTTGTAAGCTTAAGAAGTCCATTTATGGACTTAAACAAGCTTCACAGAGTTGGAATCTTCGATTCAATGAGGTTATTAGATTGTCTGGTTTCCTCAAGAATACATAAGAATCCCGTGTGTATAAAAAGGTGAGTGGGAGCATGGCGGTGTTTTTGGTACTTTATGTGGATGACATCTTGATCATTGGGAATGATATCGGGATGATGCATGGCGTAAAAGCTTATCTCTGTAACAACTTCTCTATGAAAGACCTGGGTGAAGCTTCTTATATCTTGAGTATAAAACTCTATAGAGATAGAGAAAAGAAGCTTATTGGATTGTCTCAGTCTGCGTACATAGATAAGATCTTAGAAAGGTATAATTTCGGTAACTGTAAGACAGTTAACATACCTTTCCGACATGGTATACATCTTTCGAAGAAAATTTGTCCGCAAACTGAAGATGAGAATATTAGAATGTCTAATATACCTTATGCTTCATGTTTAAGTAGCATTATGTATGTCATGTTGTGTACCCGACCTGATATTAGTTACTCGATTAGTGTAACCAGTAGATATCAATCAAATCTGGGTAACGACCATTGGATGGCCGTTAAACATATCCTGAAGTATCTTAAAGGTATTAAGGATAAGTTTTTAATTTATGGAAAATGAGAACTACAAGTTAATGAGTATACAGATTCAGATTTTCAATTGGATCCGGATGATAAAAAGTCTACATCGGGATTCGTATTTACCCTTAACGGTACTGCAGTTAATTAGAAAAGTTCCAAATAGGGATCGACAGCTGATTCCACCACTGAGGCGGAATATATTGTGGCATCTGAGGCTGCAAAAGAATATGTCTGGATTAGAAACTTTGTCACAGAATTGGGAGTTGTCCCAAGCATTGAGAATCTGATTCTTTTGCACAGTGATAATACTAGAACTGTTACGCAAGGAAATGAACCCAGGGCACATCAAAAGTCAAAGCATGTGGAGCGAAAGTACTATATCATTCGAGAGATTGTGTCGCGTGAAGACATTATCGTATGCAAGATACTGAGCGAAGACAATGTAGCATATCCGCTTACAAGGTCATTCCTCCTAAGTTATTTGATAAGCATACAGAGGCGATGGGTATTAGATACCATCAGTTATGGCACTAGAGTAAGGGGAGAAATTGTTGGAGTTGGTACTCGGCGTGTCGATTTCTCATGTATTTTCTTGTAAATACGTGTATGAATAATATTGTATTATGAATAAAATTTACAGTTTCGTTAATATTTTATATTAGAAATGATAAAGATATTCTAGACCTAAGAATGATTAAGTTATAATGTAATTGCAAAGACGTCGCAATTGACATTGAGAAATATTATAACAGTATCATTCTTAAACTGTTCCTAGTCAAAGTTTACATTCTTGGTCTAAAAATAAACCCGAGAGACTAGTACATGTCGTATATCATAATATTAGATTCTTGTGGTTTATCTCAGTGAGCCACTGGTATAAGGAAACTCGTATAGACATGTAGGTGTTCATAGCTGATGAGCATTGAACGACTCACGGAAGATTCCTAATATATGGTACGGTTGCGTCAATAGGAATCTTCACGAGTTGAGTAGCATAGTGGTCCTTTGACTTAAGGTACCACGGTGGATATATGAGTTATCTTCCACATTTTGATGACAGTCACGTCTTTGACCTTTTTAGATTAGACCTCCACATGTTCGTTGGGTGTGGACTGATGCTCATGATATCTGAGGATGGGTCCAGAGAGGATCTGTCAGTCCTGCGTGCAAGATTTAGGTATCCACTTCATGAGATTGCGATTTATCAAATCCATAGCCATGGTACACTCGGAAATGAGTTCTGAGTGTTATTGAGAAGTCGCAAATCTATACGTCGACATGATAATACCTTATGAGATTTGATTATTATATCTATATCTCTGGTATTTATCTGGATACCTATGATGGAAGGATTATACGTATGCAAAAATCTAAACTTATACGGTTCAGCGAGAATATCTGTGGTCGTCATAATTTATGAGTGGGTAAATTATGGAGACGGGATTTGATTTCGTGATGGATATATTTGAACTTAGAGAATCTCACATAATAAAAAATACCAATAGAGCACTGGGGCGACTTAAAACGAATAATATTGATTATTCGGAAATCATTTAACGGTTAAACAAAAAATTACATCATGCGTGGTATTCGGTAATTTTCTAAATTAATATGTATGTGTATTTGATACATAATTTGATTAGATACGTATTAATTAATTACCGAATATTTTTTGGGATATATGTCAACCTTGAATGTATTTTAACATTTATTATAAATGTAGAAATACATTATACATTTTGATTAAATGGATTAATTAATTAATATGTTAATTAATTAATTTATTAAATAAATGTATTAGGAATTCAAAAGTATATATTTCACGCTTTATTATGTCGATATTTGGCATTGTTGGAAGTGAGTGGAATGAGATATTTTTTTTAATGGAAATTGTTTCAAATTAAAAAAATGTATTTCTCTCTCCCACTAATTGCTACAAGTTTCGGCCAAGTAAGATTTCAGGAACTATTTCCATTTCTTCAACAACAAAATTAGAGAGAAAAACCTAAAGAGAGAGAAAAATTTGGGGATCAAAATCAAGCAAAAATGCTTAAAGATTTTTCAAGTTTAAGGTAAGTTTATTAATCTTTTAGCTTGGAAATTATTTCCTTTGCATTTTTGAGAATACATGTGATGTATATATTTTTCCTTCTCTTGAATTTCATTTTTTTATTTGTTGGATGTTTGTTGAGAAGATTAAATGCATGTGTGAAGATAATTTGAGCCTTATAATAGTTATTAAATTTCAATTTGATCTAGGAAATGGAAGTTGTCATTCTAGAGCTTCTATGTCATTTTATAGAGCCCTAGAATTGTTCTTGAGCATTTTTGAAGAAAATTGATCTTCCCCCCCCCAACTGACAACTGACACATTCCCCTCCCCCTCTCTCCTTTGGAATTTACAAAAAAACCCTTATCAATATTTACAATTCCTTTTTTTTTTTTTTTTTTTAATTTACACATTATAAAATTTAAATATTTATTAATAATTAATAAAATGTTAATTTTTTTTTATTTTTGTTAATAAATATTACATATTTTTTATCTATTCGTTTAATTTTTTTAATTCATTTTAATTTAATTAAAACTACTTATGTATAAAAAAAATATTTTAAACAATATAATTTTTTTATTATTTTCGAAATTTATAAAAAAAAAAAAAAAAACCAAAAATTGGCCCCAAGGGAATCATCCCCCTTGGGGCCTGGAGCCCTGGACGATGATCGTCCAGGGCGATTGTTCCCCTTTTGAGGGGAACAATCGTCCCCCCATCCCTTTTTTTTTTTTTTTTTTTTAATTATTATATATTATTTTTTTTTAATTTCGAAAAAAAAAGTTTAATAATTTTAAAAAAATTATATATATATATATATATATATATATATATAATATATATATATATATATATATATTAAATTTAAAGTTGTGTTGAGTTACTAGGACGTGACAATTTAATTTAAACAATATAATTTTGGACGATAGGATCGTCCAGGGGACGAACTTTTTTTTTTTTTTAATTATTTTATATTATTATTTTTTAATTATTTCAAATCTATGAGAAATATTTTATAATTTTTTGATTTTTGTTAATAAAATTAATTCATAAAATAAACATAGATTAGATTAATTCATAAAATAATTTTTTTGGATTTTTTGATTTTTCTAATATACATGAAAACATTTTTATAATGTATAAGTAGTGTTAAATAAATTAAAAAAGAATCACAAAAATTAAATGAATAAATAAACACAAAATAAATAATAATAACATATTTTTTTTTTAAATTTATCAAAAAATATGTTATATATATATATATATATGTATATATATGTATGTATATATCAATAAATAAATAAAATTAGATTTATATAGTTTATTTGAAAGTTGAAAATGGAATTTTGGTAAAAGAAAAAGGGTAAATAGGGAATTACAGGGGAGACAAAAAAAGTAAAATGTGTAAGGGGAGGTGGGAAGATAAGCCCTCATTTTTGAATGTGGTGAGACTTTAAGAATGTTAGAATGATTATTGCAATGCTAAATTGAAAGTCAATTTGGTGGAAATTTGATTAATTTGATTAATTGAAATTTCTAGGGTTGATGTATTATCCAAAATTGGGGCTTTTCATTTTATGGATTAAATTGGGTATATTAGATGTATATTAATCATTTTGGTAGTGTTTTGGAAACACTTAAATGTGTAATTGACACTTTTGGACTAAAATGAGCAAAATGTAAAAAGTTTACATATTAGGCAATTTTCGGCTAAAGGGTAATTTGGGTAATTCCAAACTTGATTTGAGATTAAATATTAAAATAAATAATTTATTTTAATATTTTGAAAAATCGGATTTTTCATGTTCCGTTGCGTCATCCGGTAAAATCGTAAATACGCCGATAGATTGGACATTGCTTTGCAGATAGATGTATTTTGGAGATTTCAGGTGTCCTATAGGAGCAATGCTGTCTAGTGCCTTGACATTGGGCCAAGTGGTATCTTAGGTATTGATAATTCTTTCGGATAACAGAGACTAATGTTGTCCACATGGTTCCCTCTCATTGGAGCTGTTGGGGCGGCAATGCATCATAAGAACTTTTGTATCCCTTTAGTGGTCCCCGCATGATATCATTTTCATCATTAGAGTAAGTTCAGGGGTTCCCCTCAGGGAGCGGTACCATGAGCCAATTTTTGGAGCAGTTTTTCCACGTGTTAGATAATTATTGGAGCCTTTATGGCTTATATGGCATCATTCCTCATGTGTGGAAGGATTTAGAAACTATTGCACATAACCTCAATGCATGGGCATCGTTTTCAAGGTTAATACGCTTATTCCTTTGTTGAATTTGGGAAGATCGGTTCCTTCTTAGGTAGGCGACTACTAGAGAGGAGTATTATGGAGCATTGATCTTACTCTTATGAGGTACTCGTTCCTTTCCTTTCATGGAACATTCATTCCTAAAGGGATATGTCTCGAATCTTTATTGGATCCCAGATTTATTTAATAACAAGAAATATTTATTGCGGCTTTATAATATTCTTGTATGAGTGAGCTCAAGGAAAAAGCTAAATAAAATCAATAGGTCGTTTCAGAATTTTCTATTCTTTTTGTCACTTTCTTTTTAACCAAACAACTCTAAAGCATCTAAGTGTAAGAGGTAAAAAAAATGATGACATTATATTGTTTCGAGCATTATTTTCTTTGAAAATAATATATCTGGGGTTTGAATCCCGCTCACATGGGTGAAGAGGGAATTGTGTTGTCATTCAATCTTTTCAGAACTAGATCAGTGATCTAAAAGGTTTAATGGATCACTGGTTTGATTGGTTGAACCGTTTTAAAAAATCGACAAAATCGAATGACGTTATAAATAGTTTTATTTAAAGGAAATTATAATCTGTCCACCCAAAAATCATCTTATGTTCGAAAAAAACACATTGTTTTGAGAAAATATCTTCTATGCACTCAACGTTATTAAATGTGGTCAATTACCACCCAAAAATTTAAGAAATTATATCATCTATCCATCCAAAATTTAGCGAATGTTCGAAAAAATACAGTTTTTGGGTAGTAAATGTTTCCTTTTTGAGAACTTCAGGTGTGCAAATGTCATTTTTCAAAACTGGATATTTTTTCGAATATCAGACAATTTTCGGATGGATAGATGATAATTTCCCTTTATTTAATTAAAAATTATAAAAAATTAAATTTTGGTTTTTGGTTTTAAAAATAAAAAATTGAACTGGTCCAGTCTAGTTTTGTTTGTAGATTTTGGCCCCTTTTTTGAAGATCGATTTTTAACGAATACACTTCATGTTGTGGGACTCTATAAGTTCAGACATGTTCGTCACATAAGCCTAACTCATATGTACGCAATTTGTCCACCTTCGAAATTACGAAGAACATGAACGACATTTCTAAACTATACAAGTCGAGGTCATCACATATGTCTGACAATCCATTTGTATTAGGCTATTCGAGTTGTGCTTAGAAAATATAGATTACACTATCAAGTTTCCAAGGCGCACATCTCATATTGCCAACATGTCTACGGTTCTTTACAACTAATCAGAACACCATTTCAGATATATAAATGCGATCAACCCTAAGTGACCGACTTTTGCCAAGGTCTTAAAAATCATGACTTACTAACATGGATACCATTACCCCTTATGGTACAGATACATGCCGACAGATCCTATCTTGATACGCAATTGATTAACGAGTGCATCAGTCTACACCTAATGAACATATAGCATTTAGACCATGAAAGGTCTCTGACATATATGACATCAAAGTGTGGAGGATCACACATAAAATCAATAATAACCTATAGTCAAAGGATCACATATGCTACTTGAGTCGATGAGATTCCTATTGACGATGGTGTGTACTTTGAACTATTAGGAATCACATGTGAGTCATTCAGTATTCTATCTAATGAATACCCATATGTCTATACCAGCTTCTCTTGCTTATGGTCCATTGGGTTATACCATTGGGACTCCAATTTCAATATACGACAACCAACGACTATGAATATATACATTAAGAATAGTATATAATAGTAATATTATCTCAATGACGGACCACCCAGCATCCAGTATAACTACATGACTATTTTAAGTCGGTGTCATTCTCAGCATATATATATATATATAATATATATATATATATATATATAATTGTGGACTCCGAAATTCGCCAAGGGTCCCCAATCAGAATTTGTAAGTTGGGCACTAGCAATCCTGCAAAAAACAAAGTAGAGTGGACGAGAGTAGGCTACCACCGGTGTGGTGGATACCGGGTACACTCCGACGCCCAAGTCAGTGGCAGGAAATAAGTTTGTAAAATGGGAAAGCAAGGTGAATATTACCTCTACTTCCTTTGTTTGGCCGTGAGAGCCGTGTATATATGATGAGGGGATTAAGGATTGAGAGCATGAAATATTAGGGTGAGAGAAATGAGACCTGAATGCTTTCTTCCTGTATTCTTTTCATATTTATAGATAAAACATGATCTGAGGTTTGGTGTATTTGGTAATGGTTTTGGAGTAAGTGAGGATTATTGCTAGAGTTAGGTTAAGTGGAGTGGTGGGGATTAGTGCTAGAGTTAGGTTAAGTGGTCATGCTTTATGATTTTAATTGTAATCAAATACATAATTCTTTGGGCTTTGGTTTCGGGCCTAACATGCTGATGGGCTTAAGGTGAAAGACAGTTTTACCCTTAGACCAAATTTGGCTCTTACAATAATAATAATAATAATAATAATAATAATAATAATAATAATTGTAAAGACGCATCTGAAGGCACCATAGAACTCCCAATTAGACCTGGCCGGCGGTTCGGTTCCGAACCGAACCGGCCGGTTCCCAATTCCACAAGTGTGGAATCGAAATCGACCGGTTAATTCCTGTTCGGTTCCGATTCCACACTTAAGTGGAACCGGAACCGTAAACCGAACGGGAACCGAATCGGTCGGTTCCGGTTCGAACCTTTTTTTTTTAATTATATAAAAAAATCGAAAATAATTTAGAATAGTTAGGGTAGGGTGCCTGTTGGAACCCTACGATTCCAACCGGTTCGGTTCCGGTTCGGTACCGGACCCGTGGCCGGATCTACTCCCAATCACCACCTTCACAGTCCGTGTTGGATCCATCCATATACATGTACCAAATATTTCAAAGATTGAAGAAAAGACAAATTATTATTCAAAAAATAAAAAATAAAAAATAAAAGCCAAAACTAGGGTTAAACAACAATCATCTCAGGAACAAAAGTCGCAAAACTAAAAACTAGGTGGAGGAGTGGACCCGGAAGAGAAAGAAGATGGAGAAAAGGAGAAGAGGGAAAGAGAGAAAAATGGAAAATAGTGAGCGGAGAAAAGAGAGGGAAAAAGGAGATGAAGGGTGAGGCATGTAATTAAAAATTTGGAAATAATAATTATTTTTTCCAACATATTATAGCAATGAAGGATGGCAATTTTTCAAATTTTGAAATGGATATTCATTCATTACACATTATCTTCCCATTACTCATCTCTATTTCCATGGATGCTTAAAAACATAAGAGTACTCTTGAATCGGTGAGCTCAAGAAAAGCATAATAAAATCTCTCTCTCGTTTCATAATTTTCTTCTGCTTTTATTTCCACTCTATTAATATGTTGTGGCATAAACCAAAATATTCAATCATTTTCATATAATAATTCTCCATCAACTGTTTCTGGAATGTAACCACATAGTTTCAAATCAAAAGAAAGAAGCTCTAACATTGAATAGATATGAACCGTCTTCATATGCCATTTATCGCCAGCCACAAATTCATGAATGTCACTCCCAATCTCAATTGAACTAAGTCCTGGCTTCTTCTGTATACCACGACCCTTCATCGTTCTCCTAATCTTGCCTGCACCATCCCACCTTCCAACTGCGGCATACATATTAGCAAGAAGCACGTAATTAGAATCCACATTAGGGTCCAAGTCTACTAGATACTTCAAACATTTTTCTAGACAAATGTTTGAACTTCTTTGTCTCGTACTTTGGCAAAGGAGTCCGCTTCAATCCACTTTGAAAAATAATCTGTCAAGACTAGCATGTAGACTCGTTGTCCAGGGGCGGTTGGTAGCTTCCCTACATTATCCATACCCCACTTCATGAACGGCCATGGGGAT
Organism: Zanthoxylum bungeanum; assembly: GCA_019454045.1. Classification (NCBI taxonomy): domain Eukaryota; kingdom Viridiplantae; phylum Streptophyta; class Magnoliopsida; order Sapindales; family Rutaceae; genus Zanthoxylum; species Zanthoxylum bungeanum. The sequence goes on from SKCR01028229.1 coordinate 89,299, forward strand.
AGGATAGGATTCAGCTTTTCTGGTGGAAGATGTGGAATAGGATTGAATCTCTGACACTTTTCACACTTCTTCGTGTAGTTGACTGAATCAATTCTCATAGTTGGCCAATAATACCCAGTCGCATTGGCGCGATTGGCAAGGCTTCGTCCTCCAGAATGATTTCCGCATTCTCCTTCGTGCAATTCTGATAGTACATGTTGTGCTTGATCATGAGAAAGACATTTCAAGTAGGGTCCAGAGAACGACCTTTTCAATAGTTGTCCATTAAATATGGTGAATCTTGCTGCCTGCCTTTGAATCCTTCTTGCTTCATTTCTATCTTCTGGAAGCAGTCCATCTTGCAAGTATTTCATGATTGGTGTCATCCATGAGTCGTCTGAAGTGATGGTGTTAATCTCCTTGTTCTCCTTCCAAATTGATGGCCAATTTAAATACACTACTGGAATTGATTGAAGTTTGTCCCCATGCATCGTCGACCCGAGGGTAGCCAACGCGTCCGCCTGAGTGTTTTCACTTCTTGAAACCTGAGATATGTTGAATTCTTGAAATGTCGCCTGGACTTCTTTAACTTTCTGCAAGTAGGAAAACATTTGAGGGTCTCGTGCCTGATATGAACCTTGGAGCTGATTCACTATCAATTGGGAGTCTGATTTCACTTCGATTCTTCTTCCCCCAAGCTCTTTGACCAAGCTGATTCCTGCTATCAAAGCTTCATATTCTGCTTCATTGTTTGTAACTCGGAATCCACATTTGATTGCTTGTTGTGTAGTATATCCCCATCAGGAGTAGTGATCACTATGCCAAGGCCACACCCTTTCTTATTGCTAGAACCGTCGACTGAAAGTTTCCAAAGTGAATTTGATTGGATTGAATTGACTTCAGTACCTTCCAAGGGATTCTGAGTTGGACTGAAATCTGCTACAAAGTCAGCCAAGGCTTGAGATTTGATTGCTGTTCTGGGCTGGTAAGTGATGTCGTGTTCTCCCAATTCGACAGCCCATTTTGTTAATCTCCCAGTCAATTCTGGCTTGTGTAGTATGCTCCTCAAGGGGTACTCCGAGTAGACTGTGATAGGATGCCCTTGAAAGTATGGTCGTAGCTTCCTGGCTGACATTACCAAGGCAAGAACCAATTTTTCCAAATGCAAATAACGTGACTCCGTATCAAGTAATGCCTTGCTTACATAGTAGACTGGAAGTTGGGTGCCATTCTCTTCTCGAATCAAAACAGCGCTCACTGCTTGGTCTGACACTCCCAATACAAGAATAACCTTTCATTGTCGAGTGGTTTTGACAACAATGGTGGTGATGTTAAGTACTGCTTCAGCTCTTTCAGAGCTTGTTCGCAGGCTGGAGTCCATTCAAAGTTTTTTGTCTTTTTAATGGCTGAAAAGAACATAAAACTTTTGTCTGTCGACTTGGAGATGAATCTGTTCAACGCAGCAATTCTCCCTGCTAGTCGCATGACTTCCTTTGGGCAGGTTGGAGAAGGAATTTCAAGTATGGACCTGATTTGATCTGGATTTGCCTCAATCCCTCGTTGTGTAACGACATATCCCAAGAATTTCCCAGAAGCAACTCCAAACGCACATTTTGTTGGATTCAATTTCATCCCATACCTATTCATCACCTTGAATGCTTCTTCCAGGTGTTGCAGATGCTGATCAGATTTCGATGATTTCACCAACATGTCGTCTACATACACCTCCATTGTTTTTCCAATCTGTTGTGAGAACATTTTATTGACCATTCTCTGATATGTAGCACCTGCATTTTTGAGACCAAAGGGCATTACCTTGTAACAGAATATGCCCCTATTGGTCATGAAAGCTGTTTTCTCTTGGTCGCTTGGATGCATAAGGATTTGATTGTACCCAGAATATGCATCCATAAAACTTAGCAATTCGTGTCCAGCTGTAGCATCAACCATTTGATCAATATGAGGCAATGGGAATGAATCTTTTGGGCATGCTTTGTTCAAATCTGTGAAGTCGATACAAACTCTCCATTTTCCATTCTTCTTTCGTACCACCACCACATTGGCTAACCAGGCTGGGAATTGAACTTCTTTAATGGCACCATTTTGTAACAATTTTTGGATTTCTTCATCAATGATCTGGTTTCTTCTGGGGCAAACTTCCTTCTTTTCTGTCTGATTGGAGGATAGTCTGGATCCACATGGAGTTGATGAGTAATCAAGCTGGGGTCAATCCCAGTCATGTCTTCATGCGACCAAGCGAACTGGTCATGTCGTTTTCGCAAAAATTCACTTAAGTCTGCCCGTAGTCTGGGATCTAGATTTGCTCCAATTTGAGTTTTATGGTCTGCATATTTGTCATGGATTTGAACCTCATCCAATTCTTCAATATTTGGAAGTGTGGGCTCCTGCGAATGAGGTTCGTTCTGTAATTGCTATGCTGAATGGACCTTTGCCTTCATTGTTTTTGGTAGCATCCTCTGGAAGCAACTCTATCTCCCCTTATCTCTTGAATCCCCCACTTTGTAGGAAATTTAGAGTTTGATGATAGGTGGACGATACTGCCCTCATTTCATGAATCCATGGCCTCCCAATAATTAGATTGTAGGCTGAAGGACAATCCAGGACTAGGAAGGTTGTCATTTTGTTGATTCCCCCTGCGTAGACTGGAAGGCTTATTTCTCCCAAAGTAAATTTTTGTTCACCACTGAATCCAATCAACACAGTCGTCCTTTTGTTAACTTTCTCTAATTCAGCTCCCATGTCTGCCAAGGCTGTTGTAAAGATGATGTTGGCTGAGGATCCTGTATCTATCAGAACTCGTTTGATCATGAAATTTGCCACCTGTAGAGAGATTACTAAGGCGTCATGATGAGGGTTCATGCTACCAGAGTTGATGTCGTCTGGAAACTCCATTATTAGGTTTGTAAACATTTTTTCTAAAGACGTCGTGGAATGTTGAAGGCTTGACACAATCGCTCTGGAATGTCGTTTGGCTGCTGAATATGATACTCCACTAATCTCTGATCCTCCTGAAATGAAATTCACGGTGTTATCAATTGGTGGAGGTTGAATTGGTGCTTCCCCATGTCCATCCTTCTCGTTCCTCTGAGCTAAAGTAGCTTGCCCCTTCTCCGTAAGTAGATCCCTTAAAAACCCTTTGTTCAACAACTCAAGTACTTCCAACCTCAATGCTACACATTCAGCTGTTGTATGGCCGTAGTCTCGATGGAACTCACACCATTTGTTTGTGTCTTTATTTTTGAAACTTTCTCTGTTGCGTGGTGGCCACTTTACTTCATTTCCCATCTTTTTAAGTACCAAGACTAACTCTCCCGGAGATATAGAAAAATTGTAGTCTGGGAGTCTGGGTTTTTCCATCGGAATTGTTTCTCGAGCTCTGTATGATGGAGGTCTTTGATCAAAACCTTTTTGGTGGGGCTGATGTTCTCTCCTTGGGTGGTTCCATTTCTCCGAATGACGCTTAGGCATCACATTTGTAAATTCTTTATGTCGTTTGGTAGAATGGGCTGTTCTTTCGTTTTGCATGTTGGAGGAAATGTCTTTTCTTTTATTCCTTTTATCTTCTTCCCACCTGATTTCAACTTGTGCTCGAGCCATAACCTGGTCCATCGTGTAGCACCGAAACTTGGTCAGCTTTTTGTAGAGTCCACTTTCACAAAGTAACCCGTTCCTGAAAGCCTCCACAGCTGTTGGTTGATGAAGGTCTGGGATTGTTATTCTTTCTTTGTTGAATCGAGCAACATAGCTTCGCAATGATTCTCCCCTCCGTTGTAGGATGGCACTAAGATCATCAGTAGTTTTTTCAAGTTTGCAAGAGCTGGCGAAATGTTCAACAAATTTGTCTGCTAATTGTTGATAAGATTTGATGGATCTGTATGGTAGGTTGATGAACCATGTAAGAGCTGGACCACCCAAAGTTTCTCCAAATCCTCTGCACATTCCAGCTTCCCATTGATGAGGAGCTAAGCCTGTTGACATCATTTTGTATTTATAATGAATGACATGGTCGTCTGGGTCAGTAGATCCATCGTATAACTTCATGTCTGGTGGGCTGAACTTCCGTGGTAGCTCAACAGATGTTATCGTCTCAATGAAAGGGGTATCTGAAATGGTTCCAGCTCTACTCTTCTTCATTGGGAGTTTCACCCCTGGTAGACTGGACATAATAGCTTCTTTAAATTCTTTCATTTCCTTTCTCATTGTGACGACAATTTGCTGGGCTTGGTTGACTGGTGAACTTGGTAAGTTCCTCTGGTTCTCACCATTTGATGGAACGTCGTCTGTTGTTTCGTCAAATGCTCCTTGAAGGTTAGCTGGAGTGATCCGGTTGTTGTGTTGTTCTGATGTATTGTGAAGCTGTGTGGGTGATGAAAGTAGTTCCAATTGTTTTTGGAGGTTTATGTTGGAACTACGAAGGTAAAATTCTCTTCTTCCAAAGCTTTCAATCTGTCTTGTAGTATGGCCAATTGTGATGCCACTGGATCAGGTGTTTGTTCATTGCTTGAAGTCATGATTGACTAAGCAGTGAGTGTTTGTAGGGTGGAAAGCCTTTGTCTGCAAATTATTGCTAGGGCCCCACGGTGGGCGCCAAATTGTGGACTCCGGAATTCGCCAAGGGTCCCCAATCAGAATTTGTAAGTTGGGCACTAGCAATCCTGCAAAAAACAAAGTAGAGTGGACGAGAGTAGGCTACCACCGGTGTGGATACCGGGTACACTCCGACGCCCAAGTCAGTGGCAGGAAATAAGTTTGTAAAATGGGAAAGCAAGGTGAATATTACCTCTACTTCCTTTGTTTGGCCGTGAGAGCCGTGTAATATATGAGGGGATTAAGGATTGAGAGCATGAAGTATTAGGGTGAGAGAAATGAGACTTGAATGCTTTCTTCCTGTATTCTTTTCATATTTATAGATAAAACATGATCTGAGGTTTGGTGTATTTGGTAATGGTTTTGGAGTAAGTGAGGATTATTGCTAGAGTTAGGTTAAGTGGAGTGGTGGGGATTAGTGCTAGAGTTAGGTTAAGTGGTCATGCTTTATGATTTTAATTGTAATCAAATACATAATTCTTTGGGCTTTGGTTTCGGGCCTAACATGCTGATGGGCTTAAGGTGAAGACAGTTTTACCCTTAGACCAAATTTGGCTCTTACATAATAATAATAATAATAATAATAATATAATAATATAATAAGTTAAAAGACGCATCTGAAGGCACCATAGAACTCCCAATTAAACCTGGCCGGCGGTTCGGTTCCGAACCGAACCGGCCGGTTCCCAATTCACAAGTGTGGAATCGAAATCGACCGGTTAATTCCTGTTCGGTTTCCGATTCCACACTAAGTGGAACCGGAACCGTAACCGAACGGGAACCGAATCGGTCGGTTCCGGTTCGAACCTTTTTTTTTTAATTATATAAAAAAATCGAAAATAATTTAGAATAGTTAGGGTAGGGTGCCTGTTGGAACCCTACGATTCCACCGGTTCGTTCCGGTTCGGTACCGGACCCGTGGCCGGATCTACTCCCAATCACCACCTTCACAGTCCGTGTTGGATCCATCCATATACATGTACCAAATATTTCAAAGATTGAAGAAAAGACAAATTATTATTCAAAAATAAAAAATAAAAAATAAAAGCCAAAACTAGGGTTAAACAACAATCATCTCAGAACAAAAGTCGCAAAACTAAAAACTAGGTGGAGGAGTGGACCCGGAAGAGAAAGAAGATGGAGAAAAGGAGAAGAGGGAAAGAGAGAAAAATGGAAAATAGTGAGCGGAGAAAAGAGAGGGAAAAAGGAGATGAAGGGTGAGGCATGTAATTAAAAATTTGGAAATAATAATTATTTTTTCCAACATATTATAGCAATGAAGGATGGCAATTTTTCAAATTTTGAAATGGATATTCATTCATTACACATTATCTTCCCATTACTCATCTCTATTTCCATGGATGCTTAAAAACATAAGAGTACTCTTGAATCGGTGAGCTCAAGAAAAGCATAATAAAATCTCTCTCTCGTTTCATAATTTTCTTCTTCTTTTTTTATTTCCACTCTATTAATATGTTGTGGCATAAACCAAAATATTCAATCATTTTCATATAATAATTCTCCATCAACTGTTTCTGGAATGTAACCACATAGTTTCAAATCAAAAGAAAGAAGCTCTAACATTGAATAGATATGAACCGTCTTCATATGCCATTTATCGCCAGCCACAAATTCATGAATGTCACTCCCAATCTCAATTGAACTAAGTCCTGGCTTCTTCTGTATACCACGACCCTTCATCGTTCTCCTAATCTTGCCTGCACCATCCCACCTTCCAACTGCGGCATACATATTAGCAAGAAGCACGTAATTAGAATCCACATTAGGGTCCAAGTCTACTAGATACTTCGTTAGTCTTTCAGCCAAGTTAATATCACCCTCTGCCCTACATGCTGCCAGCAATGAACCCAACACAACTTCGTTTGGCTTCATACGCATATTTTCTATGACAATCAATGCATCCTCCAATCTCCCTGCACGGCTATAAAGATCCACCATGCACCCATAGTGCTCAATCCGAGGAGAGATTTTATAAACTTTCTTCATAATGTCAAAGTATTGTAGTCCGTCTTCAATTAAACCAGCATGGCTACAGGCAGTTAGTGCTCCGGTGAAACTGACTCCATCTGGCTTGAACCCTTCTTTCTGCATCAAATTGAAATACTCTAGAGCTTCCTCTGCAAACCCATTAACTGCAAATCCCACAATAATTGAGTTCCAAGACACCAATGTTCGCTTCTGCATCCTTTGAAACACTTGACGAGCAAATTCAATGCAGCCACATCTAGAATACATGTCAATCAACGTATTACTCACCCTGACATTGTCTTTAAATTCTTGCTTCAAAACATATCGATGTATCCACAAGCCTAAACCAAGCGTCCCAACATTGGCACACGCGGCAAGAACTGAAATAATAGTTACATAATCAGGCTCCACTCCCGAAATCTGCATTTCTCTAAAACACTCCAATGCTTCCTCAAAATAACTTTTCTTAACAAACCCGTTAAGTAATGCAGTCCAAGAAATCGCATCCCTAATAGGCATTTCATCGAACACTTTAACGGCAACTTCAATATCCCCATTCCTCATGTACCCATTAACCATCGTATTCCAAGAAAACGAATTTTTCACTCTCATGGCATCAAAAACCACCTTAGCCAAATCCATGCGACCAAATTTGGCATACATTTCCAAAAGCGCAGTGCCCACCATCACATTATTTCTATCCAACCCAAGTTTACAAACAAGTCCGTGAATCAGAGCACCAAAAAAGGAACAATCAGACGGAAAATCAGCGCATCCCGAAAGAATAGTGACAAAAGTGATGTGATTGGGACTGGTTCCGGAGAGTCTCATGCGAGTGAACTCCAAAGCGGCTTCGGCTATACGGCCGCTGCGGCAGTAGCGAGATATAGACGAGGTCCATAGGACTGTGGGGTCGATGGTGGATTTGCTGTTGTGGGTTTTTATAGTGATTTGGGGTTTTGTTGTTAGCTTTTGGTTGGATGAAGTAAAATGGTTAGGGTTTTGTTGGTGTGGAAGAAATGGTTGAGAGAGAGTCGTTGCTAAAGCGGGAGAGTTCATTTTTCAAAATACCGTTAAAATGACAAGAGGAAGTTCTTTTTATATCAAAGAAAAACTTCGGATGATTCTTTGTTGGCCCTCAAATTTTGTCATCATTTTAAATAAGTCCTCAAGTATTCATTTTAATGGAGTGACATACGGGGGGCAATGGATCCACAATTTTTTTTTAGAAACGTTGGAAACTCCGCCGTCAAACTATTCGATCCAGGTTTAAGTGAAGCATGTAAAATTCTCGAATGCCTCATATTCTTTAACTCGAACTCAATTCCTGACAACCAAGTCATAAACCATTCGCCATCAAACCACATCTCTTCAGGCAAATGGATCCACAATCCCGTACATGTTCTCGATAATTTTAAGATATTTTCGTCTCCTCATAATTATTTCATGAGAGGGGATGCAGATCCCCTAATAAAAAGAGATCTCGAAAGGATACCAAACTTAGAATAACAAATAATTTTATTTTAATATAAATATACTCATAAAAAAATACATTACCCAAAAATAATACATACATCCAAAATATCGATAATATTTATTACAAAAATCACAATTTATAAAGGAAATTAGAAATTCATGTTTTTCTGTCTTTTTACTTGGTCGTTAATTTAATAAAATAATGGATCTCTCGTTAGAAATTCAAATTCGTGGACTATATATTTTATTGTAATTTAAATATATTTATTAAAAATTTAAGAATAATTAATTAAAACTTGAATAGGGTAATGGGGGAAGGAATGTGGATGGGGATTTTACCCGATCCTCATCCCTTTACCAAATAAAAAATGGTTATTAAATTTTTTTATCCTTCTTCGATGTTAAATTTTTTCAATTTTTCTTCCCCGATATCCATTTCTGAAGGTCCGTCCCTTTGGGAATTTCTCTCGTCCCTTATGTGACATTCTAATGGGCAAGACTATTTACATCCTATAATATATTCGAACCATTCGCTTTTCTAAAGTGCCTATTTTTTGTTTTTTCAAAAGATGGGGTGGGCAAATCCAAATTAATTTTTAACTCCATACTTCCTTAAGATTTAAATTTGGGTGATCAACCAAAGAAAATTTTTAAAAATCACTCGAGCAAATTACTCAATTAAAAGATGAATTCTCCTTTAATCCTTTTGGTTTGAGTCAATTACTCATTCAGTTCTTATATTTTTTTAAAATCACCCAAAACTTTCCTAACATGACTTCTATCACTGTTTGATCAACTTTTTAAGGGTAGATAACATTTTTATACAATATAACTTAAACTAACATAAATATGGCATGAAACATGTGAAAAAGTATAGGTAATTAGCTTTTAATGATTATTTGGAATTAAAAAAAATGTTTTCGAACTGTAAAAATAATAATTTTTGAATTAACACAAACATTTACTATAAAATTTAGACAATACCAAGGGTAAAATGTAAAAACAAAAAAACCAAAACAAAAATAAAAAACAGGAAAAAAAAGAAAGATAGATTTTTATTGGAGATCAATATAACAATATATACATCTTAAGTATTTTTAAAATTTTTATAAGGATCAACCAGACATTTACCCAAACAGTAGTGATTAAAGGGGGCATTTTAATAAATTTTAGGCAAAGTTAAAATCCATGTATATAGTAAGAGATTTATTAAAAAAGTCCATATTTTCATCATTTTATTATTATTATTATTATTATTATTATTATTATTATTATTATTATTATTATTATTATTATTATTAAAAGTTGTTAGGGGATCGTGGGCTGAAGCTGACACACAAGTAAAGTGAAATTGAGAATAATTGTTAGTTCATGACGTTTTGCCTACCATATAACAATACAATAATAATTAGAAGGCTTAGCCTACCATAAATATTAATAAAATAAAAAAACACAGATTTAACGGGTAAAACCATTAATGTGAGGGAAACATCAACGGGCAAAAGTAGAAGGATTTCACTATAGTGGAAAGAATTTTACAACTTCTCTATAAACACAAGGAGTGAACAATCTCACACTCTCTTAAAATAAAAGCACTAAAATTCTCTCACAAACTCTTAAAAAGAAACTATATTTTCTCTCTTAGAATACGGAAGATTTGGTTGAGAATGAGACGAAGAAAATAATGAAATGAAGTCTCTATTTATAGGCATGAGATTCACTGTGCAAATAGTGAATTCTAATTTTTTATTATTTTCTTTTTTAAGCATGTAGGACCCACCACATATTTAATTATTTTTCTTTAGTCATTTCACCTTTCGGTGCATGATTGACTAACAATTCTCTCACTTGGAAACTTGATTGAGAACCAATCAGTTTCCACACCATCCATTATGCTTTGTCGTTTTCAAACTGCTTACGTTCCTGCTAAGCCATAAGAGTATCTACATAATAAAAACTTGTCTGTATTGATAGACTTGATCATTACATCTGTAAGGTTCTCATTGATGTGTACCTTCAACAAGTCCACACTACCTTATTCCACTACTTCACGAATAAAGTGGTATTGTACCCCTATATGATTTGTTCTTGAATGAAAGGTTGGATTCTTTGCAATATACAAAGCACTCTGACTGTCACAAAATAATGGAATCCTCTATTGTTTGTGCCCGAGCTCCTCCAATAACCTTTGAAATCAAATAGCTTCCTTGCAAGCTTGTGTAGCTGCCATGTATTCAACTTCTGTTGTAGACAAAGCCATAACACTCTGTAACTTGGATACCCAGCTCACTGCTCCTCCCGTAAGTACAAACACATAACCTGTAGTGGATTTTCTTTTGTCAAAATCTCCTACAAAATCTGAATCCACGTAGCCTTTGAAAATTAAGTCTGATCCTCCATAACATAATGCAACATCTGAGTTTCCTTTGATATATCTAAGGATCCTATTAACAGCATTCTAATGATCTCTACCAGGATTCGCCATAAAACAACTGATTTCTCTCACTGCTTGTGCAATGTCTGGTCTTGTACAAATCATAGCGTACATTAAGCTTCCCACTGCTGATGCATACGGTACTCGAAACATCTCATTCCTCTCAACTTCATTGCTAGGATACATAAAAGAGGATAACTTGAAATTAACAGGAAGTATGGTAGAAATTGGCTTACAATCTTCCATGTCGAACCGTCGTAAGATTTTCTTCAAGTAATTTTTCCGAGAAAGCAAAATCTTCAAGTTATTTCTGTCTCGGTGTATTTATTGTTAGGGTTAGTGCTTAGAGTGCCAATCCGGATCGTATTTATGTCTGATTCATAAATACGAGCAATTCATTTGCCATAATATTATTTAATTATTGCTAGCACTCTTGCCTTTTATACGCTTATTCGATCTAATTACGATTAGATATCTGATTACGATTAGATCGAAACTGAATCTGGTTTAGTGATACTTGTATATTAGATAAAGACCATAGGATTTACGATGTAGTGCGCAGTTACAACGTAGTTTGTAATTGACATTGGGAATCGCACTATAAGATGTATATCCTTAAATAAAGTTCCTGATCAAGATTTACTAACACGGGTTGGTTAGTAAAATTCGCTGAGACTAGTACATGTCGTATATCGTGACTTGGTCCGATGGTTTATCCCAATGAACCATGAGTCTCGGGAGACTCGTATAGACATGTAGGTGTTTATTTAATAAGACACTGAATGACTCACGGAAGATTTCCTAATATATAATATATGGTACACCAACGTCAATATGAATCTTCACGAGTTGAGCGAGCATAGTGGTCCTCCGACTTGAGATACCACATTGAGATATATGAGTTATCCTCCACACTTTGATGGCAGTCACATCAACGATCTATTCATGATCATACCTCCGCCTGTTTGTTGGGCGTGGACTGATGCTCATGATAGCCAGTGTGTATTAAGACAGGATCCGTCAGTCCTGTGTACAAGACATATGCATCCTCACGGGTTTACGATCTAGTAAATCCATGGTCGTGGAATAACTTTGAAAATTAGTTCCGAGTGTTATTTAGAGATCGTAAATTGAAAGTCGACTGTATTATACCGAACGGATTTGACATTTTCATCTATATCGCAGGTATAATACGGATTGCCTGTGATAGAGGGATTATACGTATTCTATGACCTCAACTTGCATATTTTAGCAAGATTATCCATGGTCGTCATAATTCATGAGTGGGTGAATTATGGACACATAATTGGATTTCGTGATGGATAAACCTAAACTTAGAGAGTCCCACAATATGAAGTGTACTTGTTGAACACTTGGGCAACTCGATATGAATAATACGGATTATTCATAATACTTCACCGGATTAAATGAGTTAATTCGGATCGTTTAATCGGTTAAATGATAACACATGTATTAAGGGATTTTGTCCAATAATAGTTATTGTGTATTTATATTTGATACATAATATGATTAGATACACATTAATTATTAGTTAAATGAGATTTTGACACATGTCATAAATATATGTATTTGTTATTTATTGTAAATAAAATACATATATAATAATAATTACATTAATTAATTGTTTGGATATTTATTTGTTAAATATTTGAATTATTAATTAATAAATTTTTTCCATAAAGGTTATAGAAATTTGTCCAATTATTATTGGTCAAAATGACATGTTTTAATTACACCTTATTTGTCCAAATTTGATTTGTTATTATAAAGTGTAAATGGATTTAATTTGATTAAAATAAAAAGGACAAAAATGCCCTTATTTATTGCTAAATTCGGTCAACATGTATAAGAAAGAGAAAATTGTTTTCTTCATCATCTTCATCACTTCCTTTGCCGAGAGCCTCACAAAAAATGGGTTTAAAATTTGTTTGATCAATCCATGAAGATTTGAAGGAAAAATCAAAGAAAAAAGGCTAAGAATTTGGGGATTTAAGGTAAGTCTTCAAAACCCTAAGCTTAGAAATTTGATTTCTTATTTATTCATGATTTAGAAATGTTATAGGGTTCCTTCAAATCTAATTTTTTTGGGGCTTTTGGTTGTGGATGATGGATTGGAAGTTATATTGCATGTGTGAAGTGTAGTTGGATGGAATTATTGTAATTAGCATCCAATTTAATCAATTATTAATGAGTTGTTATTCTAGAGTGTTATGACCACTCTTATGGCACCTAGAATTGTTCTTGGGTTTTTCATATGTGGTGACTTTGGTTGGTGTCTTGATTAATTAGATTAATCTTGAATTTTTGGATTTAAAGCATGAAAAATGGGTATTTTGTGTTCTGGATCAGATCTGGAAAATTCAGTGCATATGTTGATGTATTTGATGTTATATTAATGTAATGGATGTGTTTTGGGAGTTGGAACAATTGTCGAAAATTGTTTCCGAGTTGAAATAAGCGAAAACGGCCAAAAACGGCGTTAGCGAGTGACTTTTGAGCCAACCTGGTGACGGCTGTCCAAATAGTGAATCTATCACTGTTCGGGCAGCCCATGAATTGTCCTGACACTATTGGGGCTGACCTGGGCAGTCCCCATAAGTTTCGGGTGGTCGGTTCGGTCAAAAATGTGTTTTGCGTCATTTTACGGAAAATGGTTTTCGTAAAAGTTTCGCGACGTTTCAACTTTATTTATGTTGATATTTGATATTGAATAAATAGGATTAGGTGAAATATGAATAAATTATAAATATTAGATATTGAATAATTTATTCGGTATTTTGAAAAAAAAATTGAAATACGATTTCGCCCGAACCGCGCTTCCGCTGTGCCCTTCGCCCAAAACCCCAACAAAAATGGTACCAGAGCAGGTCTGATGCTTCATCCATTACATTATTCATGCTTGATATTTGATATTTAATCCAATTTTAATGTTCACACATGCATATAATCTATATATGTTTTTTGACTTTTTGGTTCTACGCTAACAGAAATGTAACAGAGATTTAATTGTTAAATTAAGTTATGTTTTCTGTAGGTAGAATTGATTTGTTTAGAAAATAATTTAGATTTAAATTCTACATTTGACGTAGAGTATAACTTCCTGAGGAAAATCCCTGCTTTAAATAAGGTTGTAAAGTGACGTGAATTGGATACATGTTTCTTGGTCCGTCTTGTTAGTACGGTTTATGGGTATATTTCTATAACTGCATCTGAGATCGTGCCAAAGCTGTGAGGGTGTAGGTTATGGGGTTTTATCCATGCTGATTGTATATTGATACTAGACAAATTCAAGTGAAAGTGGAAATCCTGAACATGCCAAAGCTGTCAGGACTACATCGGTAGCTTGAGTTTGTCATTGACAAGTGAAGCCTTGATACGCCTCCTTGTGAACGTGCCAAAGCTGTCATAACGAGAAACGGTCAGGACCAAACTAGGAGTCACTGATGAGTGATTGACAATGGGTTGTCTATCTAATGAATATACGTAGGCGAGACCGTGCCAAAGCTGTGAGTCGAAATATATTCATGGGATCCTACTCTCACTATGGAATTCGATTTAATTATTGAATTCCCGTTATCCGTTTAGGATTACGGTATTACGAAAAGTAGTGGGAAACACTGCTGGGTTAAAAATCCATAACTGAGGCAATGCGTAATTTTATGGAAAATTATACTTTGTTTTCCTTATATTCTATATTGTTTATAGAATCATTTATACTTCTAATCCACTGCATGCTTATTACTTGAATATGTTTTCTGACTTTATTTATGGTTGCGTAATTCTAGAATAGGTTCTAGAAAGACAGTAGACTTAGATATTGTTATATTAGTTAAAACCATCGGGAACTGTTGTTCCGATTTCCTTGTAAATCAAGATGGTTAGTGATTTAGTTACTAAGTCACGTTAGGTAATCTAAATAGATATCTGCTTTAGGATATTATTCTAGAAATAAAAGTTTCTTATGCAGTAAAAATTGACTTGAATTAGTTCATGTCTCGAGATTCTTGACTAGCATTAAGAAAACCCATTTTGTATTTGTTTATCTTATAATGACGTTTCCTGGCTTTAGTGACTTTTAGAAGTCACGTGTTTGACACAGTTTGCTAATCAATTATTTGCAATTGTTGTGAATAATTGAAGGCAAATTATAAAGCTAAAGAAATGAGATATGTATAGTTGTGTATAAAGAATATCTTTTCTCGAAATACGACAACTGTAGGTATTGGATACCGGATCCCCGTCTAGTTATTTAAAATAATATTTAATAACTGTTTTGATATTCGATATTTGATATCAGAACTTGTGACTATTGGATAGTTACTTGTTCTTTATAAACAGTTGTTATATATTTTAATATGACTAGTAGTGCCATTAATGAAAAGATAAACATTAAGAAAATGTTCGGTTAACTAAATAACTTAGAACCGTGCTTTATGAGTTTTTATCACATAAGCATTGGATGCTTGTTCCTTATGGTAAAGGATGGTCTGATACGAGATCACACCACATATCCTTATCCATTTAATAAATATTGTATTCAGGATGTGATTAAATCTCATTTAACCAATGATTGTCATTGGACCACAAGATTTATTAGACTAATACATTGGATGTATATAGTTTAATGAATTAGTAATTGCCTTAAATAGTTTTCTTTACTCCGTAACTTAGTTAATGAATTTTCATGACTTAGTTGCGTGTTTCTAAGAGAACATGTTGAACGTCTTGAATTGTTCGAGAACTTTCAATATGTTTCTGATGAAACGCGAATAGAATATTTTGAATGGTTCAAAGATATTATATTTGAAGTGTTCAAAACTATATTTTCGAAATTCATTGTGAGTCCTTGAATTGTTCGAAGATGTTTGATATGATCAAACACATGAATTTAAGGCAATTAGTTCTAAATTATTTAATGAATGTGATTCTTACTTAATATTAAACTTCCACGATTCCATATTGATGGAATTGGTCAGTGGGAGTTATCGAATCTTATATGATTTGATTCGTTGATATTGAGTGTTACCGAATAATTTTTCAATACTCTTGGGATTATGCTCCAGTAATACTAATTCATCTCTTTAATTAAGGTTTCATTTGTTTCTACAATTACATATATGATATGTATAGGTAGAAAATTCGAATCTTGAAAAGTTTGAGATTTGAAACTTTCTTTTGTATAATTGTTATATAATTGAAAGTACTTGTGCCTCGGAGGAACAAGTGAAAGGTTTATTATTTATTCTATTTAATAGAATATTGTATTATGTTTGATAGAATATCTATTCTACGATCCCAAGAATTATTTTATTACTTGGTGTGTAACATCAGATTTTGACCAATTGTAGAAAAGACTTGACTTAGTGAAGTCAAAAGTGAGAATGATAAACTATAAGTGGAACTACATAATTAATAAGATGAAAAGACCCTTAGTCAACTTCCGTATAAGTCCAATAGGATGTCAGAATCATTTACAAAGTATTTGATACTTATTGGTTCCGTTGTTTTCTTATTGAAGAAAATTATCCTGTAACTTATAGTGGAAACGATATTTGATATCGATTTCAGAAGTTAGCATTGAACCATAGATCTAAGATTGTTCATAGCTTACTACGATCAAGTTTTGAACTTGATTAGGCTTTCGTTGTGAATAGTTCATAAAATGTGCAAATTGTTTGCACAGCAAAAGCGAAGTGAGCTTGATAAAGGTTTGACCTTTATAGTATGATTGTGAGAAAAGTTATTCTCAGTAATCTATTATAGATTCTGAGAAAACTTGTCTCTAGTCGCACTAATTGAACAATCAAGGATCTGTTGGTTAATTTCGATATTAAACTATGTATTTTAGTTAAAGAATGCAAAGTGGCGTTCTTGAGTGATTTCTTGGAATGAGAGATTCGTCGTGATTTCTTTGTTTGAAGAATTCATTCTAGAATGGCTCTAGAGTTTGTGTTCAGCAAAGATCATAGTTTGATATACTCACTTATAGAGCCTATTGTAGACTCGGATAAGCTTTCCGGAAATATGTGTCCTCTGATTTTGATATCAGTCAGATTGTCTAGTTTTATCGAAGTATAGAGAATATGTATATGTCAATAGGGTCAGTGGGAGTGTATAAATTTCTTTCTAGTATAATATATCCTAAGTCATCTTTTCTCTGTGGAAGCAGTAAGAATAGTCTTTGCTATATTTGATATAAAGTTTTATATAAGATATAAAACAAGAGACTTATGAGAAACTCTCATTAATCGCGTATTAGATATGATCTAATAAAGGACACAGTAAGACTATCTGTATGACAGTTAGTGTAACTGTTTGACAGTTAACGTGTCGTTTATGTATATAGTATTCATCTTTCGTAAAAGATGATTCCTTTGTCGAAAGATAAATTGATTGGAATGTCTAGTCAATCTTATGCTTCATAGGATGATGGCGTAATGAATACTATATTATATGCGATTAACGATATCAATTTAATCGTAATTGTTACGAGTTATTTTGATATGGTGTAGACCATATGATGGTTCTAGAAACATGTTCTTTGTGATCTTTGAGATATTAAGAACGAGTTTCTTATTCATGGAGAATTTAGTCTGCAACCATAAGGTCAAATTAGTTTTTGATCCTAATCATGACATTAGATGGTCTATGTCATATAAAGTCAGAAAATATGCAGTGGGAGTGTCACCGTTGGTTCCACTAAATTAGTGGAATCATTTGCAACTTATGAAATATTGACTTATGAAGTTGCATAGTGACCCTATTGATTAGAAGTGTTGATATTAGTGTAGAACTTACGGTTGTCTCATAGTATTTTGGATTTGATCTATATATACTTAGACAACTCAGCAGCTAAAGCACAATACTGATATAACATCTTAGTCATATTGATGTAGAATTTGGATTCTACAAAATATTAATGATGCTCGCTAAGGAAAATGATTAAGTTTGTTGGACGGACTCAATTTGTTAAAGCGAGCTTACTTGTTGTTGCCTACCTCTTGAGTGTCAGGTAAGCTCTTGAGGGCCATGAGTATGTTATACACATTGCGATGTGTATAGGATACCGTGGATTGGCACTAGAGCAAGTGGGAGAAATTTTTAGGGTTGGTGCTCAGAGTGCCAATCCGGATCGTATTCATGTCTGATTCATAAATACGAGCAATTCCATTTTCCATAATATTACTTAATTATTGCTAGCACCCTTGTCTTTTATACGCTTATTCGATCTAATTACGATTAGATATCTGATTATGATTAGATCAAAACTGAATCTGGTTCATTGATATGTGTATATTAGACAAAGACCATAGGATTTATGATGTAGTGAGCAGTTACAACGTAGTTTGTAATTGACATTGGGAAGCGCACTATAAGATGTATATCCTGAAATAAAGTTTCTGGTCAAGATTTACTAACACGGGTCGGTTAGTAAAATCCGTTGAGACTAGTACATGTCGTATATCATGACTTAGTCCGATAGTTTATCCCAGTGAACCATGAGTCTCATGAGACTCGTATAGACATGTATGTGTTTATTTGATAAGACACTGAACGACTCACGAAATATTTCCTAATAGATGGTACACCAACGTCAATAGGAATCTTCACGAGTTGAGCGAGCATATTGGTCCTCCGACTTGAGATACCACAGTGGGATTTATGAGTTATCCACCACACTTTGATGGCAGTCACGTCAACGATCTATTCATGATCAGACCTCCGCCTGTTCGTTGGGTGTGGACTGATGCTCATGATATCCAGTGCGTATCAAGACAATATCATTCAGTCCTGTGTACAGGACATAGGCATCCTCACGTGTTTACGATCTAGTAAATCCTTGGTCGTGGTATAACTTCGGAAATTAGTTCCAAGTGTTATTTAGAGATCGTAAATTGAAAGTCGACTGTATTATACTGAACAGATTTGACGTTTTCATATATATCCCAGGTATAATACGGATTGTCTGTGACAGATGGATTATACGTATGCTATGACCTCGACTTACATAGTTTAGCGAGATTATCCGTGGTCGTCATAATTCATGAGTTGGTGAATTATGGACACGAAATTCGATTTCGTGTCGGATAAACCTAAACTTAGAGAGTCCCACAATATGAAGTGTACTCGTTGAGCACTTGGGCAACTCGATATGAATAATACGGATTATTCATAATATTCACCGGATTAAATGAGTTAATTCGGATCGTTTAATCGGTTAAACGATAACACATGCATTAATAGATTTTGTCCGATAATAGTTATTGTATATTTGTATTTGATACACAATACGATTAGATACACATTAATTATTCGTCAAATGAGATTTTGACACATGCCATAAATATATGTATTTGTTATTTATTTTAAATAAAATACATATATAATAATAATTACATTAATTAATTGTTTGGATATTTAATTGTTAAATATTTGAATTATTAATTAATAAACGTTTTCCATAAAGGTTATGGAATTTGTACAATTATTATTGGTCAACATGGCATGTTTTAATTACACCTTATTTGTCCAAATTTGATTTGTCATTATAAAATATAAATGGATTTAATTTGATTACAATAAAAAGGATAAAAATGCCCTTATTTATTGTTAAATTCGGTCAACATGTATAAGAAAGAGAAAATTATTTTCTTCATCATCTTCATCACTTCCTTTGCCGAGAGCCTCACTAAAAAATGGGTTTCAAATTTGTTTGATCAATCAATGAAGATTTGAAGGAAAAATCAAAGAAAAAATGCTAAGAATTTGGGGATTTAAGGTAAGTCTTCAAAACCCTAAGCTTAGAAATTTGATTTATTGTTTCTTCATGATTTAGAAATGTTCTAGGGTTCCTTCAAATCTGAATTTAATGGGGCTTTTGGTTGTGGATGATGGATTGGAAGTTATATTGCATGTGTGAAGTGCAGTTGGATAGAATTATTGTAATTAGCATCCAATTTAATCAATTGTTGATGAGTTGCTATTCTAGAGTATTATGACCACTCTTATGGCACCTAGAATTATTCTGGGTTGTTCATATGTGGTGACTTTGTTTGGTGTCTTGATTAATTATATTAATCTTGAATTTTTGGATTTAAAGCATGAAAATTGGGTATTTTGTGTTCTGGATCAGATCTGGAAAATTCAGTGCATATGTTGATGTATTTGATGTTATATAAACTTAATGGATGTGTTTTGGGTGTTGGAACAATTTTCGGAAATTATTTCCGAGTTGAAATAAGCGAAAACGGCAAAAAACGGCGTTATCGGGCGATTTTTGAGCCAACCGGGTGATGGCTGTCCAAACAGTGAATCTGTCACTATTCGGGCAGCCCATGAATTGCCCTGACACTATTGTGGCTGACCTGGGTAGTCCCCATAAGTGTCGGGTGGTCGGTTCGGTCAAAAACAAGTTTTGCGTCATTTTGCGGAAAACGGTTTTCGTAAAAGTTTCGCGACATTTCAACTTTATTTATGTTTATATTTGATATTGAATAAATAGGTTTAGGTGAAATATGTATAAATTATTCATATTAGATATTGAATCATTTATTCGGTATTTTGAAAAAGTTTTGAAATACGATTTCGCCCGAACCGCGCTTCCGCTGCGCCCTTCGCCCAAAACTCCAACATTTGCATCCCTAGAATCTTATTTGCTGGTCCCAGATCCTTCATGTCAAACTCCCTAGCTAATTGTGCCTTTAATTCTTGGACTCAATCTTTGTTAGGGCCTGCTACTAACATATCGTCCACATACAACAGCAAAATAATAAAGTCAT
The DNA here is from genome assembly GCA_019454045.1 of Zanthoxylum bungeanum. NCBI lineage: Eukaryota > Viridiplantae > Streptophyta > Magnoliopsida > Sapindales > Rutaceae > Zanthoxylum > Zanthoxylum bungeanum. Next base: position 109,585 of record SKCR01028229.1, read on the forward strand.
TAGTTTCAAACCTCTTGTAATATGTACAATGGTCTGAACTGAGTCTGTTGTACCCATGGCAAATAATGAAGGAATCAAATCTCTTATACCAACATATCGGTGCCTGTTTGAGACCATATAAAGATTTGTTCAACCTGCAAACCAAGTTCTTCTTGCCTATTTCAGCAAAACCTTCTGGTTGGAACATATAAATTTCTTCTTCAAGTTCTCCATGAAGAAATGTAATTTTTACATCCAACTATTCCAGATGTAGGTCAAATGTAGCACACATAGCCAGGACTACTCTGACTATTGTAAGTCGAACCACCGGAGAAAATATCTCATTGAAATCAATCCCTTCTTTCTGAGCATATCCTTTCACCACCAATCGTGTACGATATCGTTCCACTTGATCATTTGTAACATCCCTGATCCGGAGATGTTACCGGCGCGGAATATGCCATACTATCCCCCTGAGCCTCTGACTTACTGATGAGCAGAAAATATATCAATATTTACCGCCCATTTTACTTAATATTTTGTTTAGTTTCTCGGATTTGATGAACGTTTTGATGTGTTTTAGTTTATTTTGCAGATAAAATAATATTGGGACACAATAAAATTATTTAGGACAAAATGTGGGTCAAATAAGGGCAAAAATTGGACTTGACATATTAATTTTGGAGATTGGAAACTTGAAAGGGCGTTTTTAACGAAGTGCAGTTTTGGAAATTCCAGTTTTGCGCATCTGTCATATTTTGG